>JAWZYU010000610.1:0-95000 GCA_038380435.1 Ryuthela nishihirai
TAAAAATTAAGTCAGAATTAAACTCTACAACAATTATAACTCCTTCATCATGAACTGGATGAAACTATGAAATATAACTTTGATCTGTAGATTGAAAATTGGAAAGAGTTAATCAAAAAATAGCAAGATTACGATTCATTTCACTGCATCAGAACTCAATCTCTGACTGGATGCTGTTATATCAATAAATGGTCAACTACTTGTTATGTTTATGTACCCAAATTATCCCATATGTTTATAATTCCTTTGCATTTTGTTCATGTTTGGAAAAAAAATGCATATTACAAATTTTAATTACATTGTAACGATTTAGATTTTTATCATCTATTTCTGCAGCATATGTTTTATTACAACCAAAAAAAAAACATTAAAAACTTCATTTAACACAAAATCAATTTGCAGAAAAAATATTAAAAGGAATAGTAAATGCTTCTTTTTTATTACCTGAACACAGCTGGAATCATTGCAGTCTATAGACTTCAGATGTTTCCTCACATCGTCTGTTAATTTCAATGGTTTTATATATAATCTAAATATAATAATTATTATAAATATATTGGAAATAGTAAAAAAAAAAAGCGATGAATTTAAAAATAACCTACGCAGTTATATGAAATTTTGTTTATTGAAACCCAAATTATGAATACCATAATTCAGGGAACTGTGCTTCTCATACCACCACCTATGAGCTGTTAATATCTCTTCATTTGTACTTAATGATATGAATTTACCTATAATCAATATTGATACCCTTTCTATACAAGAAAAACGTCAATCATGTCTATCACTTCTATTGCAATACATTGTTATCAACCACATTTAACCCTTAGCAAACCAGAACTGAAAAATTGAATTGTATTCTGTAGCCAAGCTTTTTTTCAACTGTGTTCAGTGAAAAATAAATTGAACATTAGAACTATTTTTGCCAAATAATTTGAGAAAAGAATTATGCCATATTGTATGCCAAATTAATAGCATCTAAGTCTGGATTTTCTGTAAATAAAATATTTAACAAAATACATAACTAGTTTTGTTTCAACAGGGCCTTCATAGAGGCATGCAGTTTAAAAAAAAATGCACCTGGCAATGCAAATAAAAATTGATAAAAAACAATTGGCAAAAACAATTATAATGCATATCAATAGAAAGACCATTTATTTATGAATAAGAAAATAAATTTATTCTAAAAGAAAGAAAATTACAATCTTTTTAGAATATTTTTCACATTAATATACTATGAGAAAAGTCCAGGCTTTTCACCATCTGTGGCCAGTCAAATAAACAAGACAACTTTAGAATTATAAAAAAATGAACAGAAATAGGTCAAATTCATAAAAACATACATACCAAAAGAAAGAACATTTAAATGGGGTTAAGAAAATTACAAAATTAAAAAAAAACAAGTAAAATTTTATAAGCATTTTTGAAAGAAAATTGCAAGGTTTTTTATACTGTAATTTTTGCATTTTACATTCAGTAAAAATTTTCTAAACATTATTTTTGATCTATTTTCTGAAGTATTTCACTATGTTAATATATATAATTTATAATATTTATATCATCACTTAAACTTTTAATTTATACCAAATTATTTGGCCATTTATGCAAACAACGTACAAAGCTGATTTTGTCCCAATTAACAAACTCTAAGAGTTGGGTTGTTTTACCTCTGAGCGGCACTTTTTTGAACACCATGGGCTAAATGGCCAGGTCACATGGAACCTGAAGGCTCAGAGAAGATTGGGGGAAGGGATCCACTGGAACAGCTGTTGGGAGACAGATGGTAGCCTCCCATCAAGGCCATCCAGCGTGTTCTTTAACGTGCACAAGGTATGGCTCTTTCCCGCACATGGGGGGCACAGCTTAATGTCCCATCTGACAGACAGCGGCCTTTCCAAGCCCGTCAGTGTCCCTATTGACTGTGGGCAGGGTGGGGAGTTTTACAGAGATAAATCTCAACGCTGACTAAGCTGGGACTAAAATCTGGGAACTACAGATTATGAGCCTGGCTCGCTACTGACTGAGCCGCCCCAACAAACTTAAGACTAAGGTTAGCAGTGTTACAAAATTTATTTTGCTTTAAAACAAAATTATTTATATAAAAACTGAAAAATAAACAACTAAAGAAGACTAGAGAAAAGTTACAACTGATCTGAATTAGTTGTGACTTTTCTCAGTCAAATGAGTCAATGAAATGTTTTACAAAAAGCTCATGATTTTCTGGTCCAACTTGATAATACCCATTAGTTTTATCCTTCATTAAAAGCTATATTTCATCAACAACAACAACAACAAAAAAAAAATGCAAAATCATTCCAGTACCTTCTGAACATAGTATAAATATCTGATCTGTACAGCCTAATATATGCACTAAGTTTGAAATCAAAACCAAAGTTTGCTGATCAATATCATATTCCTAAACATTGCTGATCACATAAATATCAATTTTTCTTTTTGTATTCCTTTCATAAAAGATATCCAAAAATAGATAAAAATAATTTAGAAACACTAAAATAGTTTTAATAATCACAAAATATACTAAAATTATGCAAAAATGAATATGGCTGTATTTTTGTGCTATCACCTGAAAACCTAAAATAAAAAAAATGTTCTCTTCACATCTGACTTCATTGGTCATATGTTTATTAAATAACTCAATTAACTCATTGAAGTTCTCAGCCAGCTAGTGGGGGAGTGGTAGGAGGGTAAACTTAGCTAGTGGCAATACTGTCTCCTACACTTAATAATGTTAATGGCAGTTTGAACAATTGAAAAGGCTTATTTTTTTTATACATAAAAGTTGAGGAATAAAGTGAAAAAAAAAATTGCATTTTTAGGAGCTCTGAAATGTCTATTTTACACATATATATAAATAAAGTTAGATTTTTATTTTTAAAGTTTGAACTTTTTTTTTTATGGTACTCAAAACTGAGTTTATGGTTCATGGACATATTCAGGCTTCATGAACCTGATTTTATAGGTTGTGGCAGCATAAGCTTTAAACATTCTGTAATATTATATGTAATATAGTATGTATTGTTCAGTGCATATATGCTAGTGTTTAGATCATACTGCAATCATTTGTTGTCAATCATTTCTTAAAATTGATATATAGTTTTGTGAAATTTTAATCCCTCACACTGTGAATAAGATATGTTACCGCTAGAGGTTACGAATTGTTACTTTTCCACATATTTGAGAGATTTGCTGTTGAAATTCTACTATTCAGAGTAAAGAAATCATTTGATAGCCCTAAAGATCTTTGGATCTTTTGCCTGTGAATTTAATTGCTATCATTAAAACTATTAATAATTTAAAGCACTGGTTGGCAAAATTAAGGTAACAGAGAATTTTTCATTAATATTTTAATTTCAACATCTCAGAAGATAAGAATATTCTATTATAGGCAACATTATATGCAAATTTTGAATATCCAATCAAAATTGATCTATGACATTGCAGATGATTTGATAGGCACATATATATATAGGCAGATGTATGAAATCTTCTATAAATTTAGCATGTAATTCCAAAGCTAGAGATAATCTTATAAGTGGAATATTTCTTATCCCATTAAAACATCAAATATTTCTCATTCTGATAAAGATTTAGTACTTCGGTTAATTGGCATGACATCAAGAACTTTACAAGAATATATGATCAAAAAACACTATCAAAAATAAAATACAAGTTATTGTACTAGTAACAACAGCTATCAGCCTAATAGCTATATAAATTTTTGAAAAAGCTACCATTATTTCAATAGCTGATTCTTAATTCAAATTATCTTTTGATAAGTAATTTTTTTGTATATCAATATTTATGACGCAGTGAAGACCTACTACTGTACTTCCTAAACGGAAAATCTTATTAAGAGAATTTCTAAGCATAAATTTATTAATCAGTAATCTAAAATGCTGACAAAATTATATAACATATTCAAAAAATAAAAATATGATAATGCTGGATCAACCTCACTTATGTTAAATATCATCTGTGCAATACATCATACCATGAATCACCTTTCTAATTAAATTATATTCAAATTAATTTTCTATTCATCTACCTTCAATTTTTAACTAATCTTAACTAAGGAAGGATATAAGTGCATATCTGAAATCTAGATACTTTCTTTTGTGCATGTTTTTTTGATGTTACAACTACTGTGATTTTAGTGCAAACTATAATTTTTGTGATGTTTTTATCAATGAACAATTAATGGTGCTTCCCCATATGAATTTGTGAAAATTTCTATGATATTATCATGTCTTGTACTTCATGTGTTCCATCTATTAACAACTGTGACTCACTACTACCATGATTTTTATTAAAAAGAGAACTTTTCTTAATTTCAATATTTTTTATTGACTTTCCATTTATCATTTCATGTTTTTTAATATCTAATTATATCGATTTTGTTCTTACACATATTGCTTATTTATATTAGTGTTAATGACGAAATTTTATTATTTAAAAGATATAGAACAACTACAAAGAAATAAATAATTTGGTGGCAATAATGTGATGATAAAACGGGTTAGATTTACTGTTTTCAACCCTCTGCCATAATTATAAAGTTCAATAGTAAAGAATGCATAATTTGACAAACAAAATGCCCAATTTACTTTCCAATTAGGAACTGACCATTGTCCAATCTGCAAGTGAAATGTATCTCCCCAATGTGGTCTTGTAAAACATTTAGGGTCAGCGTGAACTTTTGCAAGGCCGGGTTCCAAAATTGTGTGGGCCAAAAAAACGTATTTATATGTACTTCTAAATTTTATAATAACAAATCATTTATTATAAGTACAAAGTGTGGTACATATCTACATACAACTTATAGGAACTTATAGGTCTGGTAGGACCACCATAGTCCATGGCTGCATGAGAATTTTGTATGTACTCTTTTTTAAAATAAAGTTGCATTTTCTTACTCCTCTGGGGGTGAAGGAACCCTAAAAAAACACTCCACCCTAAAGGTCTCAGGAAAAGGGGGAGACTTAGGATGTGATGGACAGACAATGTCAAACAGGATCTTCCCAGAATTGGCCAACAGTACCAAATGCAGCAACTGTAGTTGGAAGACAACTCTGTCTGGAGAACAATTTGTGCAATGAGTGCAAATTTGTGCAACAATTTGTGCAAATCTCCACATCTTCATAATAATTTTCTTAAAAGCAATGGCATCGCATGGTCAAAAATTTCTGTGGGACTAAAGCTTTTTAAAATACTATTTTAGGTCCTTCCAATGAGCAGATTAATTTGTTATGCAATTGTGCTAAACAAGTAGCAGGAGTAACTGAAATGGCATTCCAACAACAACAACAAAAAAATATATTACCGGAGTTAAAACACAAGTTGGTTAGAGTTTTCTTTTTCTTCAGAAAAACTGAAGTTTTCTTGCTTTCACTAACAGTTAGCCAAGATTTTACTTCATAACAATACACATTAAAATACCTAGACTAAGTTTTGTACCTTTGATTTACTGATATATGATATTTAGGTGATCTGTAGAAACTCCCCCCTTTGGAATAGGGGCGGGGGTGGCTCAGTCGGTAGCGCGCCAGGCTCGTAATCTGTAGTTCCCAGGTTCGAGTCCCAGCTGGGTCAGCGTTGAGATTTATCTCTGCAAAATTTCCCGCCCTGCCCAAGGTCAGTAGGGGACACCGATGGGCTTGGAAAGGTCGCCGTCCGTCGGATGGGACGTTAAGCCATGGCCCCGTGTGCGGGAGAGCCATACCCTGTGCACGTTAAAGAACACGCTGGATGTCCTTGACGGGAGGCTACCATCTGTCTCCCAACAGCTGTTCCAGTGGGTCCCCTCCCCCAACCTTCTCTGAGCCTTCGGGGTCCATGTGACCTGGCCATTTAGCCCATGGTGTGCAAAAAAGTGCCGCTCAGAGGTAAAACAACCCAACCCCTTTGGAATAACTAATTGAAAATTAATTTATGATGAATAAGATAGGTGTATTAAATTTTAATATTGTGTTCCACATAACAGAATGTAACTTTGATTTTTTTCTGTTTCCTTTTGTTTTTGGAAGTATATAATTTATTTTCATTTAATAATATGAAAAAATGTTTTTACATGTATTAGCAAGTGTTCTTTTTTTCCTTTCATTTTCAGCCATCCTTAGTTGTATTATGATTATGATATATGTATGATTGCAACTGCACTCACTAATGAATAGCGTGACTTGAATATTTCTATCCTGAAACACTGATACAGTTTTTTGATCACCCGCCCCCCCCCCCACAAAAAAAAAAATTTTTCTGCCAATGCCCATGGTGGCCTGCCCCTAAAAGTTTCACTGCATATTTTTCTGATCGCTTAAACCCAATGGTTCTCAAACTATGGGTAGTGAGTAGGAGATTGTAAAGCTCTGATATATATTTACTAGTATTTTCAGTGAATTATTTTTCACCATCCTACATTGTAGGGAAGAGGTAGCATAAATTTATTACAATTTTAGGGGGTTGCAGTGTCAAAACGTTTGCAAACATCTTAGTAACCATAAAATGGTAGTTCCAAAAATAACTTTAGTCAACTTTACTCATGATTCAAATTATATATACAGGGTGTTTCAAAACTCTCTGTACAAATTTCAGTGGGAGAAGGGAACAACAAGACAAACCTTTTTCGTCTATGAACATATGTCCGCTGATGTAACCCTTCAGTGTTGGAGGGCACTGACAGAAATATTGGTTAAGCTGGTACAAAAAGGAATGGAAACAAGTGTGAACAATATGTTTATTTAAAGAAGGTGCTCAAAGTTGTGACCAGCAACAGCATTGCATGCATGCAGCATTGAAGTATTGATTGCCATACATGTTGAAAGATTCCCAGAATTTTGCAAACATTTGCAGCGGCAACAGCAATTCTTGTGATAAGGTTTTCATCTGAGCCAATGGGAGTCTCATACACAAGGTTCTTCATGTGTCCCCAGAGGAAGAAATCGATATGTGTTAAATCAGGTGATCTTGGTGGCCAGGCAACGGGTCCACCCTGGCCTATCCATTGGCCCCAAAAAGTGGTGTTCAGATAATCCCACAGATCATTACTGAAGTGAGCTGGCGCCCCCATCATGTTGAAACCACATTCGTCTGCGAATAGCAACGGGAACATCTTCCAGCAGTCCCAGCAACATTTCTTCAAGAAAACCCGATAAATCTGTCCATTGAGTTGGGGAGGCAGCAGGTATGGCCCAATCAAAATGTCATGGATGATATCTGCCCCAAAATTTATGGCGAACCATTGTTGATGACCATGCGCAATTGTGGCACATGGGTTTTCATGAGCCCAAAAATGAGAATTGTGCACATTAAACACACCCTCATGTGTAAAAGAGGCCTTATCTGAGAAGAGCACGAGCTGGAAAATCAGGCTGCACTGCAGTGTGCTACAGAAACCAGTGCACGAATTCCACATAAAGAGGGTAATCCTGAGGTTGCAATGTCTGGACTCTCTGACAATGAAACTGATGCAATTGTTGCTTGTGCAACACTCTCCATATGAGGCGTGGTTCACACTGAGGCTACGTGCAACAACTCACGATTGTGCCTGGATTGTCCTTAACCCATCGTAGGATCTCTTCTTCCATATCAGGAGTGTGCATGATTCTCTCCTAACCAGTGTCATGCATGTTTGCATGGAATGTTCCAGTTTCTCGCAGTTGCCAGTGCAAACGCGCAAATGTTTGGTGGTTTGCCATTCTGTTTGGGAAGAGCTGTTGGTACAACCTCACAGAAGCTCTTTTGTTTCCATTGGCAGCCCCAAATGCCAGATGATTGTCAGCCATCTCAGCAGTCATGAAATACTCCATGTTACACATAACGTGTCTAATTTACAAATGTCGAAAGCAAACACAAGTCCATTCTCAATTCCCACTTCACCCTTCTAGCCAATTGCAGCGCCGCCAAACAGTAACCTCTAGCACCGAAGGGTTATGTCAGCAGACATACATTCATAGACGAAAAAGGTTTGTCTTGGTGTTCCCTTCTCCCATTAAAATTTATACAGAGAGTTTTGAAACACCCTGTATATTAAAGAAATACAAATAATATATAGGTGAAAGAAACTATGAAATACTTTACCACAACATAAAATGGAACTTTCAACTGTACATTTAACATGAGTAAGTTACACTTTCTTTCCCACACTTCTCCATATGTGTTTCTTTGCCCACCATTGTTGCTCCTAAAAGATTCATGAGAGCATTGCCAAGCAAAGAGAAGCATACAATCAGTCCAGACAGTGTCCACTTTCCTGCTTCTGTCATTGTTAAAGCAGCCATGAGGCCAAGCAAAAGAGGTGTAACTGTTGTGTGCCATGTCACAATTTCACAGTCGTAAGGGCTAGTTGCAATTAACCCCTAATGATCTTTCCTTTGCTGCTGACACTGTCAATCAAGTGCAAAACATGAATTGAAAGTAGCCACAACTGAGTTTTTCTGCTCAAAACATTAGCTCAGACATTAAAATTTTGCTTTGTATCAAAATTTCAATAGTTTTCGTTTTCTCAATTAAAAGGGAAATTTTAGAAATTTCATATGGGGCAGAGCCCCAGTAGCCCTTAATGCTAGTTAGAATATTACACCACTGCTTAAAAGTTACAATAAAATTGTCTTTAGTTTCAACTTTCCCTTATATATATAGTATAAAATAATTCTAATGGAAGCATACCTGATATGCTGCTGGGATACAAATGCATATGATTTGAATACAGGGGTGTATGGTACATCAGTTCCTCTCAAATTAAACAACCCTTTAAAACAAACATTTATATTCAGTCAAGGGTGAGCTTCTTCAGGATAATGACATGCATGAAATTGTCCAAATTAATTTTTATTGCATATTAAAAACTCTTATTATTTTATAAGTTAGACAATGTTAATTGATGCTAGACTGCACCAAAGTTATATACAAGTGACATAATAAAAATGTGACAGCACTCTTTTTATTAAATTTCCAAATTTTGGAGTATATTAATAAATAAGTGATAGCCTTTTTTATTTCTTAACTGCTTATAAAAGAAATGGAAATTTTAATTACATATTAAATTTTTTTTATTATTTTAGCTTAGACAATATTAACAACAAAAATATGACTGCAGCTTTTTATTAAATTTCCAAATTTTGGATTCTATTAATAAATAAGTGACCAAGAAATAATTTTTTCAGAAAAATTCAGTTTTGCCAATGAGTGGGAGTTGCACTCATGTCTCCCAGTTGCATGCCATGCATCAAAAATGACTAATTCATTTCTCTGTAATTGTGACTTAAAATCTTCTTGACCTTGTCACCATGGCAATGTTTCAATGTTGCTCAGAATAGGTGCAAACTGGAAGTCATATACACTAAAGCATTATTAATGCAAGAATCAATTAATAATAAATACATATATTACCTGTTGGCATGGAATTAAAAAAAAACAATTTCTGCAGAAAAAGTGGAGTTATGCTGATGAGTGGGACTCAAACTTATGTCTCACATTTAAATGTCAGGCATTCTCACCATTAAACTATCAACAGCTAATTCATTTCTCCACTAATTAGAATTTGAGTCTACTCATTTGGCAAAACTCATTCTTTTTACTGCAAAAATTATTTCTTGAATTCTATGTCAAAAGGTATCTGTGTTTAGTATTGATTGATTCTTGCATTAATAACACTTTAGAGTGTATGGCTTTGCAATTTACACCTATTCTGAGCAACACTGAAAAGCAGCCATTTTCAACCATAGATGGTGTTGTGAGTGACAAGGTCAGGAAGATTTAAAGTTAAAATTAGCATAGAAATGAATTAGTCTTGATAGTTTAGTGGTGAGAATACCCAGCACATAACTGGAGATTTGTTCAAGTCCCACTCATTGGTGAAACTGTTTTTCTGAAAATATTATTTATTGAATTCTATATCAACAGGTTAATCTGTGTATTTATTATTGATTGATAAGTGATAAAATTTTTTATTTCTTTTACTGCTTATAAAAAACACAGAAAACATAGAGCTCATTGTGGTTTGTTTGTCCTGTAAGCACACAATATATCCATATAATCAACAGGATTTAAACCCAGGTTCAAATAATTATAGATTGATTGTAAATCAAATATTAACAATAAAATAAAAACAATATATATTGTTTACCTATTACATTATTGTCTATACAATTCATGTATTTCAATTATAAATATACTGTGCATATTAAAAAGCTTTATATTTGTCCCTAATCTTTATTGAATTTAAATAACATTTTGAGTGAAAAAAAAAAGGTAGATCGTAGTTGAGCAACAACAGAAAAAGCAATTCTTATGACTAAAAAACTCCTGATATGGAACCAATAAGTCAAGTGGTAAAAAAGTTAAAGATGAGTCTGGGATACTGCTGCTAAGCTAACTTTTACTAAGGTAGAGAAGAAAATAATTTTATAGATATGTGAAACATTAATATTTGCACTCACAATATAGACTGCACCAAAGAGAATACCAACCTATGTTTTTTGAGAAAAAAGGTATAAAACCTAGTTAAATTTGTATTAGTAGTAGTTTAAATTAAGTAGAGGTGTTTAAATTAAGAGAGTTTGTTAACAATGATTCACATGCAACAATTTTTACTTTGGAGTAATAGTTTACAAACTGAATTGAAAATTACGTACAAGCAACCTGATCAATAGCTGTAATAATAGTTCCATCAACACCTTTTTCTCTTAAAACTTTCCGAAGATCCTCAAGTTTCTCTTCCCAACTTTTACCTATCAAAAAACCAAAAATAACATCAGCTTCCGGTTAAATAAAATTTATTGGAAACAAGCAAGCAATTAAATAATAGTCGCAAATAAATGCTCCAATAAAAATCACATAAATCTCATATATAACTTTCTCTTAATGCCAAATTATGTGTCTTTATTATGATAGGTATCTTCACAACAGCACATCTGAAAGGTTTTGTACTTTTTGCTCAAGTCAAAAAGATGTGGAAGAATGCTTACTTAAATAAATTACATCAGTTGGTTACTGAAACAAATAATGTGTGATAATGAAAAATACTGATTAATAGGCAACATCTTAAAACAATGCAGCTTATTTCAGTGTAGAAAAATTGCTTGAAAAATCCTAGAAAATCCCAAAACAAAGAATTCAGAAATTACACATTGCAGAGATTGTCATATGAATTTAAGCACAATAAGGAAGTTTTTAGTTCGAAAACCAGGCATCCAGAGATTTTCATCCCTTTCAGTAAGAATTATACTGTTATGAATTGATGATATATATAAAACTAAAGACTCAAAGAAATAAATAATAACCTCCCTCCCCCAAAAATATTCATTAAGGATGACATATTAAAATTAATTTCTCATTCAATGCAGTTAATTATTGGGTTTGGTTATTTTACCTCTGAGCAGCACTTTTTTGCACACACTGGCTAAATGGCCAGGTCACAAAGACCCAAGAACTCTGAGAAAGTTGGAAAAGGGGATCCACTGGACAGGATTGGATTGGATTGTTTTACCTCTGAGCGGCACTTTTTTGCACACCATGGGCTAAATGGCCAGGTCACATGGACCCCGAAGGCTCAGAGAAGGTTGGGGGAGGGGACCCACTGGAACAGCTGTTGGGAGACAGATGGTAGCCTCCCGTCAAGGCCATCCAGCGTGTTCTTTAACGTGCACAGGGTATGGCTCTCCCGCACACGGGGCCACGGCTTAACGTCCCATCCGACGGACGGCGGCCTTTTCAAACCCATCGGTGTCCCCTACTGACCGTGGGCAAGGCGGGGAAATTTTGCGGAGATAAATCTCAACGCTGACCCAGCTGGGACTCGAACCTGGGAACTACAGATTACGAGCCTGGCGCGCTACCGATTGAGCCACCCCCGCCCCATCCACTGGACAGGATAAATGAATATAAGTATATTATTTCATGATATATGCTGTACATTTAAATACTTTAAAAGCTCATATGTCTCAAGTTATGAGGAGTGCAAAGTTGCTACAATCCAACTTATATTTGTAACCGATTAGGTTACAAATTATTAGATTAGATTTACCCTTTAACTCTTAGCAATTATCTAATCTAATAATTTGTAACCTAATCGGTTACAAATATAAGTTTGATTGTAACAACTTTGCACTCCTCATAACTTGAGACATACGAGCTTTTAAACTATTTAAATGTACAGCATATATCATGAAATAATATACTTATATTAAGTCAGCTGTGTTATTCATTATTTAAAAAAGGATAAATGAAAGCCTCCTGTCATAGCTATCCAACATGGTTTCATTTATGTGCACAAAGTATGGCTCTCCTGCATACAGTGATACAAATTAATGTCTCATTTCACAGATGGTGGCCTTTTTCAAGCCTAACTATGCTCCTTGGGGATGTAGAGATAAATTCAATGCAGGCACAGTTGGAACTTAAACCTGGAAATCAGATTATGAGCCTGGTATGCCACCAATTAAGCCAATCCCCACTGTTAATCATTGTTCCAAATATACAGAACTATAGTGTAGCAGTTGCTTTATTTTTAAAATCCCTTTCAGTATCACAAAACTAATTAAACTTAACTAAGGTTCCACTTCCAACACATTATGTTTTACTTAATATAGAAGGTAACAAAATTTAGTCTCATATTAAAATGCAACTACAGGTAAAAATACAAGAAATCACTTTTTTTTTTAATTATGGGGTTGGGGTGAGGGTGCACATTTCAGAAATTCATTTATTTCATATACATAAAAACATATATAGTTGACTTCGGTTGTTCAGTGACAAAGACACAAATAAAGCAAGCAGTTCCCTAATAGCAAGAACTGAGATATTATTCAAAACTATTTTTTTTTCAATGAAATTATTTCTTTAAAAAATCATCCTTGTTTAGCATGGAATTAAAAATCTGATCATATGGCATTTCAATACCTTTAAATGGTCACTGTGCACTTTAAACCAACAACTCTTTTCAGCCAACTATAATTCATTGAATAATATATAACAGACACATGAATGAAAATCAGGATGTCTAATCATTTCATCTATAAGGCATTAAAGTGTGGGGTGACTGACATAGAACAGCAGATTTCATCAATTTGTATTAATATTAATTTAGCATAAATATTTTTATTTCACAATACGAAAAATCAGTTGTAAGGACACACAACCTTTGCTAATAACTGAAATAATTTTGTAACATATTAACTTAATTACTGGTAAAAAATGTTCGAGAGTAAACAAGTATTAATCTGTTTCATACTTCCTGAATAGATTATATCAATAAACTTTAACTGCTATTCAAATGAGTTGAAACTGAAATAACTATTTACTATATTAATCCACATGTAAATGGAACACATTCCTACCAGTAAATTTAATATCATGCACAAAAATGCGGGCAACTGATTCAGGAGTTCGGCCTTGAGGTATATTCCAGATATCATCTATGAGATTCTTACTATCCCCAATCAACTGAATTTTTGCTTTCTCCAATTTCTTTTGAACAGCGATCCACTATTAATGAAATTAAAATGTAATTATTTTTTTTAGAATCATTAAGCATTGTTAATTCAATTTATACACATATTTAGATAGGGAAACAATAGTTAAACCTCAGTTTGTGATATTAGCTTTGAATCAGCTCCAACTACAGAACCAGGTCTCAGCATTTCCAATAACCACTGATATACAGTAGGTGTCCCTTTCTCATTCTGTTTCATCAAAATCCAGTTACAGTCAAGTTCATTTTCTGCCTGAAGAAAGTATCTCCCATCTGTCCATAAAGCAGCTTTAGCTTGTAAAACCACTGCTGTACCTGTTAATATAATTATAAAATTAGAATCTATGGCATTAATATTTGTGATGTGTATATCATAGTATTTTAATTTATATTATTAAAATTTACTATCTGAACTATAGCATTTATTTAGATGCATGTTATGGGGATACATTTACACATAGATGAGAACAGTTACCATCAATTCCATCTATCTTGCCATGACAGTCATGCATACCATTATCAGAACTCATGTTGCCTCCCTTCAATGTCTTTCCTCACCTTATTATCTGCATAACACTGAATTGCACTGTCATTTTAAGTATGCAGTAAAATTTTAGTACCAGCAAATAATTATATTCATATTTCAAAATGGTATTTCTCTCTACTCCAATTGTGTTAAAGTAATATTATTCAGCACTAGTCAATTGCAAAGTGAATATTCCAGCACACAACAATGGAGTGAACAAGACATCGAAGGAAGGCAACATATCCTGACATGATGTGGCCATCATGGCAAATATAGATGGATCAGTACTTACCATTCTCATCTATGCACATATTTTTATCATGTAACAAGCAACTAGGCAAATGCTTACAGCTCAAATAGTGAAGTTCAGTTTAGTCTAGGACAGTGGTATTCAATGAGTGTGTCGCATCCAAGGTCAAGTTTTGTTGTCAAAATTAACGAAAAATATTTATAACAATTTGTACTCTAGTACTTTTTACAATTAAATTTTTACATTTCTTTCATTATGATTTGTTTAAACTGAACTTAAAGTTATATAATAAAATAAAATAATTAATTTTTACCACAGCTGTATCATGGTAAATGGACATTTTCAAGTGTGTTGCAAAAAGAAAAAGTTTGAGAAACAGTGGTCTAGGGCACTAATCTATAAACATATATACCTCCTATATATATTCTCGTATATCTGAATATAAGAGAAACAAATTTAATAACATACATACTTTTTTCATTGAACTATTTTGTAAGATTACCTGCAGATCCAGAAAATCCTGAGATAAATGCTCTTCTCATATCATGCTCTGCTACATATTCACTCTGTATAACAAATATTAAAAATGTGGATATGAAGTTATATGATATATATAGGATCAAAACTCTGCATATAAGTTTTAAAATAATGATACAATATTGTGTTACCAATAGGTTTCAGGGATGGATTTACATTGGCAAAATGAAATATCACAAGGACTTCTATTTTGAGCTTCAAAATTAACCAATAGTATAACTAATAACACTGCAAAGTGTAAGTTATGTTTCAAAACCAGCATTTTTCTAAAGAAAATCATTCATGAGAAGATTAATTGGGAGAAGTATTAATTTGGGTAAATTTAAAGGATGTATTTACTATTTGCTTCTTACTGTTACTACTTATAGACTAGTAAGAAATTATGCAATATTAAAGTTTGTAATGTGCTGGATTCAGCAGTTACCAATATTCTTTAAAGTGCTGGAAAACTCTACAGTTCTGAGAGCCAAATTCAGTCTCATATCAGTTGGGAACTACAGTTCTCAATTGATATGAGACTACATTCCCAAGATAATATACTCTAAGAGATTTTTTTTATCACAGAAATTGGTCATTTTAAATGTTTTTTTTTATCACAGAAATTGGCCATTTTAAATGTTTTTTTTTTATTCACTCCTGAAAGTTTATGAGCTAAATTTGATAATATAAACTGATGATTTGTATATCTAATAAAGTTGCAAAAAAGATGAAAGAAAATATTATACTGTTATGGCAATCATTACTGACTTTTTCTTGGTACCCAAGCATTGTTTATTTTCTTCCTTCTTTAAATGCTTTCAAACTAATGTTTCATGGAGAGTGTTCTTTGACTACTGCCATTAAACATTTTCTTAGTCTTTTAAAATTCCCTCAAAAACAATCTGTATAATGGGTTAGTAGTAAATGTCAATACCAACAGTGAAAGTACAGGATGGCTGTAAGTTTCCCTATTCCAGACTCTCTAAAGCAGTGACAACCAGAGATAGCACTGAAAAAATAGGTAGGTATCTTAATGAAAATATGCAGAAGTGATTTAGCAAAGAAAAGATTATTTGCAACTTTCACCACCAAGGGGATAACAGGTGCTGCAAACACAAGAAAGGTGCACGTGAAAAAAAGAAGTTTATTGGTTTCACACACATCTGTTACAGAAACTGCTCAATATGCTATCCATCGTGCAGAGAAACCTTACAGTGAAGGTGAAGGGCCACAGTTGCTTGAAGCATGCTGAGATGTATGTTGGTCACTTCCTGTACAATGCTGGCCTTCAGATCAGCAAACAACCATACAGTGCTATGATAAACCGTCCTAGAGATAGCACCAGAGCCAGAAATCACAAGGATTCCAGTCCAATGAGCATAGTGGCCAGGCCTGAGGAAAGTCACAAACAAATTAAGCCCTCACCAAACATTGTATGAACAACTGCTTTACCTGCCAACCTAACATTTGGGCATGTTAGATTGGCAGTTATTTCTTCCAGCATGGGCTGTCATGGCAACTGTCACTTCATCCACCATGCCTTCTTCAATGGGTGGCAATCCTCTTATTGGTGCCACTCCCAACTCAATAGTTGCCTCAAACTTCTTCGCCATCTTCCTTAATGCCATTGACGTCAGGTGTCCTCTCATCAGATGTCAGACCTTTCAGACTCTCACAGTGTGGTTATAGTATAACAATGGGAATAAAATAAAACACTTACTTTGTTACTAGATCTAGCAACTTTTGAGCTCTCACGGTGTACTCCAAAAAATTTTACCAAGTACCCCACGTTGAGAACACCTATATTATGCAAACAAACACAATTAGCATACCTGAAGCACTTGTTTCCCCACCTGGTGGTAGAGTTGGAACTAAATTATTTCTTTGCTAATCCCTTTTGCATGTCCTCTTTAAGCTACTTACCAATTTTTTTTTGCAGTGCTATATCCGTTCATCACTGCTCCAAAGACTCTGGAATAGAGAAACTTATTTTATAACCACCCTGTACATAATATAGTGACTCTGGTGAAGCTTTAAGCAGTGCTGCAGAAGAAAAAAAATTATGGAAATATATAATTATTTTGTTTCTGGTAAATCTGTTTAGCTGATATTGTGTTAGATTTAAATGCTCTTTCTTTTAAGATATAACATGTTGTATTCTGTTCATTAGTCACTTCAGAATGAGATTCAAATCAAATCAAATTATTCTTTTTACTATATTGTTTTAAATAAGACTTATTTGAGAAAAATAGCAAACGTATTAATTTCAATATTTTATTTCTTAAAAATTTACAAATGCTTCTTATTTTGGTTATATCTTTATACTCTATGACACTGTTAAATATTCTAAAGTACTTCAACAAAAATTCTATGCTACCTAGTATGTTATTTTAATTACTGTACTCTGAAGCTCTATTGCAATTTTTTTGTCTTATTTTTGTATTTGGCATGGTCTATTTCTGTCTGTTACATATTTCAGTATTTTAAAATTGTTATTTTTTTCTGCTGGAAGCTCTTCAAAATTAACCTGGTCACCAGAGTGAATTCTGCACTATAAACTGGCATGTTAAGGGTTAATAGATATTAAACAAAACATACTTAAATAGGATATAAAAATTAATGCATACAAACTAATACTTCATTTCTCTGGACATTTTATAGCTAGTATCAATAGCAAATTTGAATACCTGATGTTCATCATTCGCTGGAATGATATATGCATCATAGGAACTGGATTTCATGCATAGCCTTAGACGATGGAGGTGATCAGTGGTATCAACTCTGGTTGCTGGAACAACCTTCAAGAACACAAATTTTTTCTTAACATTATAACAGTAGTCAGGCTAAAATAATCAGCAAAATCTTTACACATATCGTTACTAGATAATTTAACTAATACAATGGATTGAAATGATGCTAATTATTAGTAATTGAATACAATACCACAATATTTTATACAATGTCAAAAATAATATGCATATCTTGAACACAAAATTATAATTATTTGAAAAATTCAAATATTAATTTAACAGTTGATTTGAGATGATTATCGAAAATCTAAAAATATACTTTAAAACTGATGAAATTTTAAATTTTTAGTTTTGCCACAAGAATGCCACCTGAGATCATAGATGAAGCCAAAAGGAGGTGCCCAAAGTTAATGGGAAGAGTGATAGTCATTATTAGTGGAAAAAAGACTGAGCAGGCATTAGTTCAACAGGTTAGAATACTCTGGCATGTTTCTGGAGAGATGCAGGTTCGAATCCCATATGTCAGCGAAATATTTTCCACAAAAACATTTATTGATTTATAGACATTTAAATGTCTACAAGTAATGCTGAGATTATCAATTATTACGTATTTAAAGAATGCTCATTATGAAAAAAATGGAGATTCTTCTTTCCTGTTCTCAATGTGTGATGCAGAAGTCTGGATCTAGAAAAATATGAAGGGAGGGATGGGGTGGGCAAGAGACTGAATTTCCATTGCAATATAGCATTTTCCCCTCCATTTTAGAGTTCTTTAAACCTTAAAGTGCTAGAAGACACTCTAGGAGGAGAGTCAAGAGACTGGAGGTTTTAGAGGTTTTCAAAAAATTTCTTGAAAAAATGTGTAGAATATGCACATGTTTAATAATTTTTCCCTCCATTACCCCAATGAGCATTCTTAAATGGGAGGAGGGGCATGCCCTCCCTAGATTTGGCACTGGTATTAAGTGTGAGAATATTATCAGTGACCTTCAATTAAATAGTGCTGATTTACTAATATTTCAGAGAAAACGTTCTAATAAAACAAATTTTTGCCTTAATTGTTCTTACAAAGAAAATTTGAACTGTATATAAACAAAATCATAACAAAGTAATAAAAAGATGAGTATTTGCCTATGTAGGGCTGATTTCAAAGCTGTAAATCAGTGAACTGCCCATAATACTAAAATCTTAAAAGTGCTTTCAAGATAATCCCTTTGTATAAAGGCTAAAAATGCTTTATTAAAAATTTCTGAAGGAAAAGGGACATCACCTTGCATTATAGTCAGACTGTCAAAAAAGCTTTTCATGCAACATCAGAGTTACATATTTGCACATGCTTTTAATCTGCATAACAACCCTGTTTGTTAAGTCATTCTCACTACCTTTGAATCTTTTCTAAGTGAATGTTTAGTTCTCTGCGATGCAGTTTTCTGCCTGGAGCTAAGATAGAAGACTTGGCTGCAAACACTTATTTACCACCTGCTTTCTAACAGACACTTTCAGATGATGAGAAACAGGAGAAAGAACTCATTCCCATGAGACAGAATTATTTCATGTGAATTTAAAAAAACTTTTAAATGGTCAAATCCTGTTGAGAAAAAAAATGCAGGAAAATTCTTTGAGAACAGTAGTGCACTCTAGCACTTGAAGGGTTAAAGACTTAATTCAACATTCCAGTTCTTTCTATCCTCTCCACTAGTATTGCATCTGCAACAACTGCCTGTTTTGCATTTTGCTCGCTTTCCTTTGCTAAACTTTACTTTTCATTCCCACACTTGAAACTTATTGTTACATAACACCTGCAGAAGAATTTTTTCTTGCTTCCTCAGCAGCTGCCTCAGAACAGAATAATGGTATTTTCTAATAAGGAATGCTTTATGCATCTGAAATACACTTGAGAAAACTGGCAAGAAGGACAAGTACATCCTCTCTAATGATGATTATTTTGTTACAACAAAGAATGCAAAATATTATCATTTTTTCAAGCTTTCTATTTACAATCTTCTTGTTAAAAAAAAAATGATTTTTTACCTATCTTTGTATAGCTTTTGCTGGTCATTCGTTGGTTTATTAAAAAGGTTGTTCCACCATATCTTTCCAACTTGTTGACTGATTGTAGTGTCATGTGCTAAATGAAAATTTGTGATGTACAGTGTCAAAGGCTATAAGAAACTTACCACCACACCTTCCTTCTTCTAAAAAAGGTGCAATGCATAAACGATTGTTTCACTTTACCTTTCAAATGAATCAGCAACTGAGCATAATGAGTTCACACAAATTAAAGCTTGGGATAAGAAGAATATCATATGCATACTTATCTTCTGCACTATATCTTCTGAATGCAAGGAATGGATGCAATGAGTTATGTGTCAAACGAAAGCTTATGAGGTAGGGAGTGTCACAGCCTACAAAACGATTATCCTTTCTCCCTTTCCCTGAAAAACGAGTGTGTACATGATTGTTCTACTACATTTTCCAAGCAAGAGGATTGAGTTATATCTCAAATGGGAGCTTCTGACCTGGGGAGTGTCATAGTCTTTTGTACCTCCAAAATGAGGGGAGAGAAATTTCACAGGGGTTAATCAAAAGTCATATATAAAATGACAGCTTGTGACACTGAGAATATCATGTGCGACCTCAAATTGTGCTCCCTTACCCCTCTTCACAAAAAAAAATTAATCAAAAAAAAAAAATGGAAGGAAAGAAAATTAATATGGTTAACTAAAATGAGAAAAAAATTAATTAAGGAAGTATAGATTGGGTTGAGTTGGGTTGTTTTACCTCTGAATGGCACTTTTTTTTAGCACATAATAGGCTAAATGGCCAGATCCAAGGACTCAGAGAAGGTTGGGGGTAGGGGACTCTCTGGAAAGTCTCTCGTCAATGGTAGCCTCTCGTCAAGGCCAGCCAGCATGTTCTTTAACATGCAACAGGGTATGGCTCTCCTGCACAAGGGGCCACAGCTTAACATCCCTTCCAACATACTGCAACCTTTCCAAGCCCATTGATGTCCCATACTGACTGAGGGCAGGGTGGGAAGTTTTGCAGATATAAATTTCAATGCTGTCCCAACTAGGAGGGAAGTCCTGGTGGCTTACTGGTTAGTGTGCTTGGCTACTGATCAAATGGACCCGAGTTCAAGTCCTGACTAAGACATAGATGTTTGTGCTGTCTTTCTCTTTAGGTGTCACCTTCCTCACAGATCTTTTCTATGGTATGTTAAATTGACAGGCTCCTGTCAGATCTCTGTGGTAAGTAGCTGCTTAAGGAGTAATTTTTTAAAATTATTTTATAGTTTTAATATATAAAAAAATGCACAAGTTCATCTCTGCAATATATATATATATTTAATATGTTGTTTGGGTTAAATTGGAAAATCAAAATTAAGAAAACAAGTTTTATTTACATTAATATTTTTCTCTCTCTCTGTAAACATACAATCGTATCAGAATAATATGACCACCTACCATACATATACTATGGTAGGTGGTCATATTATTCTGATCCGACTGTGCATTTCTCTGTATGTCAAATGGAAGCTTAAGACATGCAGAGTAATAATAGAGGGATGTTGGGATTTTCTCCCTAAATCAAGAGAAAGATCATAATTTGTAATGATAAAGTCCCCTGCAAAATTGCCACTTAAAAGCAAAAATAAAATAAATAAATAAATAAAAATCTATCTCCCAATATATGCTCTAAAAAGTAAGAAATAAAACTTATCAATGATGAAATCATATACTGAATTTGTATTAACTTCTAAAGAAGACTGCATACTGGCAGTTTTTGTTCAGTAAGTAATTCAGTTTTGGTGCCACAGCTTCCGTTCAAGTTTATAAGAATTCAGCAAATAATTTCCTCAATGCTCATCATCATCATCATCAAGCAGCCATGGACTATGGAGGTCCAACCAGACCATGCAATTTAGTTCTCCAAGCAAGTCTGTCCTGAGCTACATCTGCTGCATCTAGCCACTGCACACCTATTATTCTAATAAGATCCTGTTTGACATTGTCTGCCCACAGCATCCTAGGTCTCCCTCTTTTTTCTGAAGTCTTTAGGAACACTGTTAATAATAATAATAATAATATCTTTATTAAGCCTTAGTATGGTTATATACATAGATTACCACGCTAAGCCTTATGGCTACATAACCCTATTCGCCAATCTATAATTATCCATATGGGCAACATGGCCAAAACCATGGAGTCTCTCTCTGCACAATATGCTGCTTAAAGGAGGTTGCTGACTCCTTTGCCTAACCTCATCATTAGTTACAAAGTTGAACCACCTAATGCCCAAGACACTGCATAAGCATCTAGAATCAAAAGCATCTAGTTTCCTGTTATCTTGTGTACAAAGTGTCCAAGTTTCACTACCATAACTAACCCTAGAAAGAACCAAACTATTATAGAGTCTAATTTTAGTCTTTAGGTGTATACGCCTATTTCTCCACACTCTCCATAGATTCTTAAAAGTCCTGGCAACAATCCCTATCCATCTGTTAATTTCATGCTGCATATCACCAGCATCTGTTACATAGCTCCCAAGATAATTAAACTGTGACACCTGTTCAAGATTGCAACCATTCAGATTAACTGAATCACAGTCTGCCTGACCAATTTTCATCACTTTATTTTCTCTCTGTTTATAACCAAACCTACTCTACTACCAGTTTCATCAACAGCTCGAATGAAAGAGTTCATCTCATCAACATCATTTGCCAAAAGGGCTAAATCATCAGCATAATCTAAATCAGAAATTTTCTTATCTCCAGTCCATTTAAGGCCAAAATCTTTCCCTTGAAATGAATTTTGCATAACATAATCAATAACCAAACTAAAGAGAAAAGGAGACAAAATGCACCCTTGTCGGACACCAGAAGTAATGCTAAACCAATTGCTACAAGCCTTAACAACTCTCACACATGACTCAGTGTTATTATAGAGAGCTTTCATTATGTTAATTAACTTGTCAGGTATACCATATGATCTCACAAGCAACCACAAATTATGACGATCAGCAGAGTCAAAAGCCTTTTTGAAATGAGCAAAGCTAGCAACCAAAGGTTTCTGAAACTCTAAACATTTCTCAAGAATCTGCCTAAGTGAAAATATCTGATCTACACATCCCCTACCACTTCTGAATCCACATTGCTCATCACACAATTGCCTGTCAACCAGATTCTTAATTCTATTAAGCACAATCATGCAAAGAACTTTCCCTGGAACAGAGAGTAGGCTGATACCCCTATAGTTACCAAGTGGTAACTGAAACATTCCCAGCTCTAAGCATTTCGATAGTAATTTCATCTACCCCTGGGGATTTATGAAGTTTAAGTTTAGAAACAGCCAAAATAACTTCAGATTGTGTTATAGGGCCAACATTAATGCCACCAATGCATCTATCATCATTGCAAACAATGGGAGTAGAACTAACCACATTGTTTAGAACATCACTGAAATGCTCAGCCCACCTAGCCATGACAGAATCCTCACCTTCTATAACCTTACTTTGTTTATCCTTTAATCACTGTATACCTATCCGTTTTCTACCACACAAAACATTAACTATCTGGTACAGCTCTCTGCTGTTGTGCTGTCTAACTGCATCCTCGGCTTTGTCAGCAAAGCCATCAAGTCAAAGATTCTTATCAGCAGCTAACTGATCCTTTACATGTTTATTAAGCTCTCTGGAATGCTTTCTATTAGGATTAGTAGGGTATTGATTAAGAACGTTCCTGCAGATCTTTCTTTCTGAAATAAGTTCAAGTACCTTATCACTCAAATAATTCTGCCTCCTCTGCTCCTTTTTCCCTAAAAGAGTACTGTTAGTTTCCAAAATAGCCTGTTTAAAGTGGTCCCATTCCTCCTCAACTTCAGTAGTAAGCAAACCACGACTGTCATAATGACTAAGTAACCTATCATGGTAAGCTTTAGATATAACTGGGTCTTTCAGAGCTTCAGTATTAAAGATAAAATTTTTAACCCCCAGCACAACACTTTTTAAGTTTAAGTTGCAAGACACTTTTAACAAAGTAATGATCAGATCCAATTTCAGCTCCCCTATATGCCCTGGTATTCCTAACAGAAGTAGCCCATTTGCTGTTAATTAATATATAATCAATCATAATCTTATGCAGCCCATCAGGTGAAACCCATGTGTACTTATGTATGTCACGGTGTTTGTAATAAGTGTTAGTTATTCTGAATCCATTGAGTTTACTTACCTGTAGGAGACGTTGCCCATTGCCATTGCAGCTACCAATACCAAAAGGGCCTATTACACCTCCCCAAAGGTCAGAGTCAGTACCAACTTTGGCATTGAAGTCACCAAGAACAAGGGTAATATCTCCTTTCTTGACAGAATTCAAAATATCCTGAAGTTGTCCGTAAAACCTATCCTTCTCATCCTCATCAGCATCCTCAGTGGAGGCATAACAGCAGATAACATTCAGGTCTTTAACGCTTGTCTGAAATTTTGCTGTAAGAAACCTTTCATTAATGCACTCATATCCTAGAAGAGTATCACTAGCGTGTCTGCTGAGAAGCAGACCCACGCCTTGGTGATGCTTATTGTCGTCCCTCCCTGAAAAGAGAAATTTAAGATTATTTTTAAGAATCTGACCTTTATCTGTTCATCTGGTCTGTTGCAAGCCGAGAAGATCTAAATTATAATGGTGGAATTCTTGAGTGAGGACATCAAGAGAAAAAGCTCTGTGCAGAGTCCTCACATTCCAACTACCTATGGAGAGAAAATGGTTAGTGGGATGTTTAAAGAAACTATGTTTATTGAGAGAGGGAATGCCGACAATATCAAACAGCCCCCTAATCGCAGACATGGGGCAAAGACTCGTTCCCTCACCACTAAAGGCTGAAGCCATCTACACTGGAAGACTTCCTCCAATGTAGAATTTGACGATGCCAATAGAAGCAAAGAGTTCAGGTGCCTGCGATGACCTGTGCTCAGGATTATCCACCAGCTGATAAATATATCCTGTGAATCTATTCACTTGGGGCTGTCAACCCACAAACAAACAGAAAACACAGCGGAAGATTTTCCCTCCACAGAAGCCCACCAGTGCAGCAAATTCAGGATCTATAATCTAGCTCAGAGCCTTAATTCAGTCCAGTCCTGTGGATTTATATGGTCAGCACCAAGACCCTGTGTGGTTGACCACTCCTCAGCAGGGTAGAAAAAAAAAAAGAAAAGTAGCCAGAGTTGTCCAGATCAGTAGGCCACACTAATCTGGCAGCCCTCCCCTTCCGTTCCCTTCCAAAAGAGAATATCTCTTTTGAAAGGTACTAACATCCTGCACCACGAGAAGGTGGGGTCGGACATTAGGAGTTAGACCTGGCCAGTTCTATGCATCATCACTGGGGATTGGTACACAACTCTCCTTCCAGTTTATGCCTAGCTACCATTTACAGACCGATGCTACTGCATCTTATTAATTTTTACTTTTTAGGGTATACATATGAAGATAGTTTTTTTTTATTTATATCTTTCAATAGATTCCTCTTGACAATACATTAAAAAAATTTATATTTATCAATTCCATAGATTTGTTACACCATAAAATAATGAAAAACTTACACTCTGATTTTTGCAGGAATCTCTGGTGTGTGACAGAGTATCTCTTTTATGGCGAGATAAAAGCCATGAAGTACTTCTCATTGCTTCATCATGAAGAGAGATTGGAGGTACATAACTTGAAACTAAATGTGCTATTGAAAAATATATATCATTTGAATGAAAATTTCAATACCATCCTAAACAGTACATTAAACACTAAATCTACATAACATTAAACCTAAATATCTACAGTAACTGAATCCAAGGCTGTCTTAGTTCGTATTTCCCTACAGAGTTAACTAAAGTTAGTCATTTTCAATTAGAAATTCCTAAATATCCCATCCTGGGATCAAAATAAGAAATTGGGAACAAAGCATATATTAATTATCAGAAGAGAATATATCAATTCCTGCTTAATATTTTCTTCAAAAACAAAAACATTATAGTTCCCAACTTACAAAAGTAAACAAAAAAATGAGATAAATGGCATCTCATTAAATAATTCATGGGAAAAAAGGAATGTCTGTGGTCACTACATTTTTTAAAAATAGGCAAAAATAAGATTTTTTTACCATTTTCTAATTTTTATAATATTAACATTTCAAAATTATAAGGCACTATAATATGCTGCAATGAGCCATCTTGTGGCTGAGTGGTTAGTGTGCTTAGCTGCTGACCAAAGCAGCCTAGGTTTAAGCCCTGGTTAAGGTGTGGATGTTTATGTTGTCTTTCTGCTGAGGTCTCATCTTCCTTACAGACCTTCTACTATGGTATAAAAACTAACAGCCTCCTGTCAGATCTCTGTTGCAAGCAGCTACTCAATGATGCATATATCTTTATTATTTTTCCAATTTTGAAAAGATAAGTGAATAAGCTTGCATACAATTTAGACATAATATGCAAATAAACATATAGTCTCGTGATATAAATTTTCAAAATAAATTCAGTATAAAAATTCACATTACAATTTGTGATATAAAAAACAAAAATATAAGGCATTTTCATAATAATTTAAGTGCAAATTGATCAATAGGTGAAACAATGCTGTAAAAGAGTAAAAAGGCTTTTTATATGTGCCTTCCACTCACAGAAAGCATGCCTTGTGGAAAGGAACTGAGTAATATATATATATACACCATATAGCTGTTAAGATCAATTTTTTTTATCTCTTCCATATATTTAGTCTTACATCTATCATTCAAGTGCATTTAGCAGTATTAGAGTTTGAATAGAGCATTTGAAGTTAATGGAATAAAATTACTTTAGTTCACTATGCCAACAATCTAAGTTTGTTCCATGTTTGATGATGTATAATATCCAGTTGCTCCTGCAAGGGAAAATCCTTGCCAATGACTTGACTTTTTCTACAAATGGAATACATATAACATTACTTAATTTCTAAAACTAGATAGAAGATATAAAAAAAGTTCATTATCATCATTATCAAGCAGCCATGGGCTACAAAGGTCCAACAGGTTGTGCATTTTTTATTTGGAGAACTAAATAAAAATAGTTATTTACTTTTACTTTACTAAGTTACAACTTTTAAACTTTTTTAAAGGTTAAGGGACCTGGGTTCGAGCCCCGGGTAAAGCATGGATGTATGTGTCGTTTTTCTGCCAAGGTCCTGCCATCCTCTCAGACCTTCTACTGTGGCATATAAACTGACAGGCTCCTGTCAGACCTCTGTGGCAAGCAGCTGCTTGAGGGGGTATTTATTTTTTATTTATTTCATGACATCAGCTGTCTTTTCTCCATGGGGTATATTACACTGTGGATGGCTCATAAAACAGTTTATTTTGTTGCCTGGTGAACTACATATATCCCAGAAAGAAAAAAATACACCCCAGAAAGAAGTGACAATTGAAGTCATGATATTCAAAGTAAAGCCATAAAAACTTTTCTAAAGGATGTTTTAACATCTTGTTTCATAAATTAAATGATATTGTACGTGTTCCTTTTGCAGAGAAAGTCAAGACGTCTGCAAGTATTTATTCTAGTATGAGTAACCAGATATATATCATTGAATATGGAACAAGCTTGGACTGTTAGCCTGGTGAATTATAATAAATTCACAATTAAAAAAACCTTTTAGCTCAGAAAATAATTAAAATAATTTAAAGTTCTCAGTCATTGAGCAATAAAATTAAGTTTATCTTTCAAACCATTTGCATATTAAATGTTTTTAGGAGCAAACTTGGAAGCTTTCCAGAGCAGGACAGCACTCAGTCTTCAGTGAAGTGACACTATATGATATTAGGGTTGTTAAGAACTTCTTTCCACATGATGTAAAGTGATTACACTGTCTTGGTTGCAGGTGGGGGGCAGATGAGGTCATTTCAATAGCCTCACAGACCATGGTGCTATAGTAAGTGGATGCATGTACTAGCAGTGTGGTATGCTTCCAATCTATGATAGCTGCATTTGTACTGCTGAGCTGGCAATACAACACACAGTTCTCTGGAGTTTATAAATTTTGTGAAAAATAATTTTTCTTTTCAAATACACAACTCAATTACCACTATTTTTATTTGAGATGTATATTCATATTTTTATGATTATTTATAAGTAAATATTTTGGTAATGATAAATTGACATATAAAAAGAGCATTTATTTTTATACATACTGTACCCCCTCCTAATCCCTCTAGTGCATTCTGCTTACAAATTCCAAAGTTCCAATGTGGGTGGGGGTGGATCAGTCAGGTGGCATGACAGGCTAGCAATCTATAGTTCCAGGTTCAAATCCCAGCTGGGCCAGCATTGAGATTTATCTCAAAACTCCCTGCTCTGTCCACAGTCAGTAGGGGAACCGATGAGCTCGGAAAGGCCACTGTCACTCAGATGGAACATTAAGCAGTGGCTCTGTGTGTGGGAGAGCCATACCCTGTGCACATTAAAGAACATGCTGGATAGCCTTGACAGAAGGCTACCATCTGTTTCCCAACAGCTGTCCAGTGGGTCCCCTCCCCAACCTTCTCTGAGCCTTTGGGATCCTTGTGACCTGGCCATTTAGCCTATTAATGGCCAGGTCACAAGGTTGTTAACCTTTTGAAAACAGCTGGTACAGCAGTTGTACCAGCTACTTCTTTCCTCCAAGTGCAGGGTTAGAAGGCAGCTAAGCTGAAAATGACAGGGAGTTTGTCATTGGTCATCTCTGTGGCGAGAAGAGAGGGAGTTTGGGTCGGAGTTGAGAAGAGGGTAAAGGTCACACTAATTGCTTTTCTCCATGTCAGTTGCTTATTTGACTAAAACAAATTTTTGTTTCTATCTGTATAAATTTATCTTTTTCGAAATGACAAAATCTGATCAATGACGAATTCCTAAGGCAGTTGCAGAGGGATGAAATATTTGTTGATTCCAATTCTGATTGCGAATTTCATGAAATTTTACAGTTGAGTGTGTAACTTTATTTCTAACATCTAATTATTTTTGTTACATCACTGTTTATTATTTCATAAACGTTGCAATCAGTCAAACTAATAAGATTTGACTATATTTCTATACCAACGTTACATGGGTTGTCTAATGTGGATCACTGATTTATAGTATTTACAAGCATATGCTCAGGGCCTTATCTAAGGGAGGGGGGGGGGGAACACAGGCACATGCTTCCCTACCCCCTTTGTGAGTATTATTAAGGGTAATGGAGGCTAAAAAATATTAAAGTTGTATATATTTCATGCATTTTTAAAGACTTAAAATGCAGGACAGAGTGTTACACTGCAATGGAATGGAAATCCAGTCTCTTGCTCCCCCCCTACTTTTTTCTAGCTGGATTGAGTTTCTTGCAAACCTCCCCCCCATTATTATTACTTTTTTTTTGCTATATCTGGACCTTGATATGTTATAAATATAATATCCCTGCATCCCTGCTATTACATAATTCTCAAGATGAAAACATTTTCCCTTATAATTCCCCAGTATTTATTTTAGCAAAGATCAATTTAGAAGAATGGAAGCAAAACAATCTTTTAAATTTTATGTACACATATTTGTTAGAAAATGTTCTAAAGATAGAGAGAAATTATAAAAAACTGAAAAACAGGGAAAATAATATGCCAGAATGTATTCTGGCTTTATCGGACTCAGCTTGATAATAATCCTCCTCCCCACCACACACAAACATATTTATATCTAGTTAAAAGTTGCATAAGTTTCATCTTATTTCAGTGATGCAATTCGTTTTGAAACTCATAAAGGGACCTGGTTTAAGCCTCGGGTAAGGCATGGATGTTTGTGTTGTTTTTCTGCTGAGGTCTTTCCATCTTCATAGACCTTCTACTGAGGTGTATAAACTGACAGGCTCCTGTCAGTGTCAGACCTCTGTGGCAAGCAGCTGCTTAAGGTTTTTTTTTTTTAAATACAGTAAACATTATATTTGATGATAAAATAATCGAAAATTTCAGTGTTATACTAACAGTAATGTATGTTCAGAAGAAATGGCATACCTAGTGAGATAGGGGAGGGGGGCGAGGGAACCATACCTTGCCTTATTAATATTTCTTGCATTTTTCAAGATTTTTTTAAAGACCTGTAAAAGGGAGAAATATTATACTGCATTGAAAATCCAGTCTCTTGTGCCCCCCCCCCCCGACCCTTTTTTTGCATTTTTTTTCTGCTTGGTTGTGTTCCTTGTCCCCCCCCCCCCTCGATTTTTTTCTAGATCCAGGACTGTTCAAAATTCAGAAGTTTAATTAATTAACCTTTAATTTAATAAGCTCTTTATGGACATTATGGAATTTAAATATCTCTAAACTTTCTAACATCAGTTTTTCTGCATGTTTTTATCTGCATGGTTTCTGAATATTTAAAAAAAAAATTACAAAAACTAAAACTATACATCTTATCAAAATTATTTGATCCAAACTGTTATTATTAATGTTTAATTTATTTTCAACACTCATGAGACTTTGAACTTTCTGTTCAGAAACATTCAAAATCTTAAACTATTTTGACCAACCTCTGTACATAACTGGCTATTAGGAAGTTAGTTGGAGGAGGGGAGGGAAAGTGTTGCAAGCCTGTTGGTTCTTCCCAGCTCACTACCTGTGGTGAGGGCTATAAACCATTTGTCTGCAAGACAATAGTGCTGGTGGGAGTGGAATTCAAATTGGAATCCACTGTCATTTTAGGTTAGAAACTTGCCAAGACAGCCATCTCCAAAAGGTTAAGAACCAATACTTAATAGGCTAAATGTGTGCATAAAAGTGCTGCTCCAAGGTAAAACAACCCAACCCATCATACCATACTCCCAAGTACAACATGCAGCTATCATAGATTGGGAGCATACCACACTGCTAGCATGTGAATCCACTTAATAGGCTAAATGGCCTAATTAATAAGCTAAATGTGTACAAAAAAGTGCTGTTCCAAGGTAAAACAACTGAACCCAAAGCATGGCCCCCACAAGGGGAGGGCTGACAGGGCTCTAGCCTGGGGGCCCCGGGATTAGGGGGGGGGCTGCATTGCAGGTCGGCCAGCTAAGTGAGATGAACAGAAGACGAAAAGAGACTTTATAAAATATTGACTTTTGTCCATCCAACTAAAATTAATTATTTTGTTAGGTACTTTACATTATCCTCTCATAATACTGACTTTTTGTTTCTTCTTTGTGATTTATCACCATTCATACTCTTATTTATGCCGATGGACAACACATGCTTGTTTTGATACATTTAAAAAGAAAATCAATCGCTTTTTTTTTATTCTCACCCATTTCGAACTTCCAAAACTTAGATGATAGTCAGCTTACTACAAAAGCAGCAAAACTTGTAAATACATATGAGAAAGATCTGTCAGAAGACACTGCACAAAAACCTTCACCTTAAAAGTTTTCGGCACTGAAAGAAGCCCGATTAGACTTCTGAATGCAATTTACGACAAAAAACTGCAAGGTATATTTGCCAATATCTGCCTCGCCATTAAACTATTTTGTACAGTACCAGTTACTGATTAATAGATTCTGAAAAAAATCCATCGCCGCCATGGCGGGAATCGAACCCGCATCTCTCCAGATTCATGCCAGAGCGCGCTAACCATTGCACCACGCGACACTTCATTGTCCGACACGTGGTGCAATGGTTAGCGTGCTCTGGCATGAATCTGGAGAGATGCGGGTTCGATTCCCGCCATGGCGGCGATGAATTTTTTTCAGAATCTATTAATTAATGTTTCTTAACAGGGAATACTGTGCATTCACTTTGGATTTTAATTACCAGTTACTGTTTCTTCAGCTGAAAGATCATTCAGCAAACTGGCAAATTCATAGAAAACGTGGCAAAAAAGCCCAACTAGTCAAGAGCAACTTAATCATCTAGCAGTTTTGTGCATTGAAAATGATTTAGCTAAGCAAGTTGATTTTATTGAAGTCATTGAAAAATTTGCGATGACCAAAGCTAGAAAATATATTTTGGGATAATTTTTGATATTGTTGCAAGTTTTTATTATGTAAATCCATATATTTTTGTTTTCAATAAATATAAATTTTACTTTTGTGTCATTATTTAAACTGACTTTTATCCTAAATTCTGTAGCGCAGCACGCTGCCCTTAACCTTAGCGGTAGGTAGGGGGGCCCGCCAAAGGTCCTGGCCTGGAGGCCCACTTCAGGATGTGGGGGACCTGACCCAAAGTTACAATGTGGCCTATATAATATAAATAAATACCCCCTCAAGCAGCTGCTTGCCACAGAGGTCTGACAGGAGCCTGTCAGTTAATATGTCACAGTAGGAGATCTGAGAGGATGGCAGGACACAATAACAAAAAGTTACCAAGTCTTGATATAAAGCAATGGTTTTAAAAACATGAAGTTCAAGTTCCAAGCTGTCCAACAAGATTGACAGATCTTAACCCATTGGAAAATGATTGAGGTCAGCTTGTCACTTATGTTTAACCTTTTTGCTATCATACTGGCCCAAAACAGCCAAAATTTTAAATGGGCCAAACCAATGCTATTCCTTCCTCTTCACTACCTCCTACTTGCAGCTTGGGCCTTTTGGAGCTGGTATGGTAGTGAAAAGGTTAATGAACATGTATGGCAGTTCCAAAATATCTGACTTAAAACTTGCAATATTGTAATTATGGGAGAAAATTACCTATGAGTACTTTCATATTTTGGTAATTCAGTGTCTGAACACATATTGCAAGTGATTGATAATAAAGGGATTAGATATCTATTTATGAAAGTTGCTTATAATTTTGACCCTTATAAGTTGTAATATGAATTTTGGTAACAAATTTATTTTAAATCAATAAAATATTTCAACATTTGTTCCATGCAAATGCAAATTTATTTGTATATTGTCTGAATTTATATACCTCATTTGGTATAATATAGCCTTAGTTGTTCTTGCGCCTTAAAACTCCACACCAAATAATATGCACGTATATTTACTTTTCAAAACTCTGAAATGCTATCGTATCTTATAATTTCATCAGGCATTATAGGAGAGTTCAAAAAGAGAAACAGGTCTAATTACCTTACTCAGAACTCGTGTGTCAGAGCAAGCACAGAAATAGAAATATAACAGAAAGGGTGGCCAAGAGACTGGATTTCCAATGCAGTGTTAACATTTATCCTTCTGTTTTACAGCTCTTTAAAAAATTTCTTAAAATATGCATGAAATATAAATACGTTTAATAATTTTTTTGCCCCTATTACCATTTTTAAAGGGGTGGTGATAGACCCTTACCCTTCCTGTACTATATTCGACCTGGTTTGAGAGTGTCTTTCAAACTGAATATCTATATAACAATTAAAATTATTTATTTAAAACACACATTGTCAATAAAATTAATATTTTTTATAAATTTAATACTTTATAGTTATATATACCATAGTTAAAACACATATATTAAATATTTGTCTTTTTTTTAAAGCAGGTTTAAAATAATATTTTAAATAAAATTTTTGCAATAAAGTACATTAACCTTTGCAATTCATTGTCCCAATCCTAAAAAAAAAAGTATTTACAAGGGCTGGGTCCCTTATTGCACATTTTAAAAAACTGGTATTTGATAATCAATTCATATTCACAATTAAAAGGACCTTCTTGCTCAGAAATTAAGTAAAAATAACTTAAAATTCTCTGTCATTAAGCAATAAAATTCAAAAGTTTATCCTTCAAACTATTTGCATGTTTAAAATTTTTAGAAAACTAAGAAATCTAAAAACTTTTAAAATGGAAATAGTTTGAAGGATAAACTTTTAAATTTATTGCTCAATGGCAGAGAATTTTAAGTTATTTTCAATTCAGCTGCAGAAGCCTGAATATTGGTTGGTCCTGGATCCATTCATATTTACACAAGTTGTGCTGAGAAGTCCATTCCAATTTACTTTTGGAAAAATCTTACTCAACAGGTTAGAAAAATATCAATATTAGTCACATATTAAAAGCGTGATGACTGACAGAATATGATTCTATCAATTTCACACTATTGGTATTTCTATGTCTAATCTTAATTTACTTAAATTTCACTAAAAAAATTCTCACACTGCTGCTTTAAATGCTTTCTTGTTTCTAGCAAAACTGAAAATGAAGATACATTTTAACACAGCCCACATTTCTTGATCTGCAGGGAATAACTATTTAAATAAATTAAAAACCATATGTTTACTCGAGAAAAAAATAAAAGCACGATATATTGGAAAAGTATATTTTAAACAACACACTGTTCATGGTTGTAAGTTTCCGACAGTTTCCTATAATCTAGTACACTACTTTCCATAATGAAGGGAAATCCCTATGTTAAGTAAATGGGAAGACGAATGTCAAAGCTCTATAACTTCTAAAATAAGTTCTTTTGTTTTGAAAAATGTGATTGCAGGTAAAGATCTCAATGAAATAAATCAATATCTCGATTTTCAACAATATTTGTTCAGTATTTAACGAGTTATGGAAGCTTGAATATTTAACAATAGCAATGCCAGTTTTAGGAAACTTACACAAAACTGAAGAACAGTGAAAGAATTCTTTACACAAAGTTCTAAAATACAAGCATTTTTATTACAACACTTTGATGCAATATTTATTACTAAGTTTTAATTAACTTCTGAAGTCAATTTTTGTAGCTGGCATTGTTATCGCTAAATATTCAAACTTCCATAACTCATTAAATACTGAATGAATATTGTTGAAAATCGAGATATTGATTGCGATCTTTATCTGCAATCACATTTTTCAAAACAAAAAAAACTTATTTTAGAAGTTATTGAACTTTGCCGTTAGCTTCCCATTGATTTAACCTAGGGATTTTCCTTAATTTATGGAAACCAGTGTAATCCAAGTGAGCTTCAGAGAGGTGTTATTCCACAAAGTTGAAACTCTTGTTTGTTCATCTTATATGAAAAATTCTAGTTGAGCTGCAGCTTGTTTTTAGTTTTCCTCTCAAGCAAGCATATAGTTTAGAAGTTGTTCTGTTTAAAGTCATAATCTCCAAGTACCTTGTTGCTTTCTATAACTTGATCATATTTATAGAGCTCTTCATTTTCTGGAGTACCTTTGTTATAGCCTCTATTATTTTCTTTAGTATCTAGAGATATTGTAACCTTTGTCCATAGATAAAACATCATGAAAAAAAACCCGTCCATTTTTGGCAAATTTAAGTTAGCTTATTAAAAACCCGTCCATTTTCGGCAAATTTAGTTACACATAACAAGGCTAAATATCAGATTTATTTCACCTGCAAACGCATTTCGGAAAAATTAATACTGTTCTCTGTCACATGTGGACACCAAGGTGAGGAGAGTACCATGCATGTTTTGGTACCAACACGTTGTATATTTACTGTTGTTGACATCCTGTTATCAGCCACGTGTTCACATCCAAACTGGTAAAAAAACTTTCGCAATAAAGCAATATCATGTTTACTTCCTTCTTATGCAAAGCTGGGTAAAGAGAAAAATGATTAGATGTAAGGCTAAAATTGTGGTTGATAGCAGTGCCGCCTGCCATAGTAGAAACGGTTGGTACTTATCAATGCGATAGTCCTCTTTGACAGTACTAGAAGTCCTGTATAGTTAGCGTCTAACATCCTTCTTTAAAAACTGGACCATTCTGTAAAAGGGACCTTGGTCCCTTTATCATCTGGTCTACGAGAAAAAATTTTCTGTGTGCGTCAAAAAGTAGGGACCGACCAGTTCAGTGAAGTACTAGCGACCCTACACATTGGCGAAAGATTTTTGGCCGCATCATCATCATCATCATCAAGCAGCCATGGCTACGGAGGTCCAACCAGACCACCAGACCGTGCAATTTAGTTCTCCAAGCAAGTCTATCCCGAGCTACAGGCCACCTAATAATTAAGGAGGTGGTTGAAGTTTCGTGCCAAGAAAGTGCTGCGTCGTGGTTTTGTGGCAAGGGATGGGGAGGGGTGAGATTTGGATAAAATTCTTCTGGGAGTGAAAATTGTAGCGTGTGTGATCACTGTGTGGCCCATGTTGGCCGGAAGTTGGTAAGAAGGATGCAAGGTAAATATTCAAAATCGCCCCTAATCTCTTACAATTAAAGATGGCCTAAAATGGTCTTCAGATCTGAATATTTCTGATTTAGAATAAGCTGATGATTTAGCTCTTTTGGCAAATGATCTTCATGAGATGAATCTTTCATTCGAGCTGTTGATGAGACTGGTAGTATAGTAGGTTTGGTTGTAAACAAAGAGAAAACTAAAGTGATGAAAATTGGTCAGGCAGATGGTTTGCCACCACTAGTAATCATTTTTGGAAAAGGGTACTTTGAGAGTTGTAGTCTATTGTTACAGAGTATAATTATGCATATATATATATTTTTTTTGAAAGCATCAGTACAATTGCACTAGGGAAATAAGGTGGTGCAGTAATGTGTCAAAAATGCTTCTTTTTTGTCCCTGTAATGGATCATTTTTGTCCCTTTGGATCTTTTTGGCATCTCGATCTTTTGGTGTACAATGGATCTTTTGAGTAGGAAGTGTCTGCAGGAAGGAGAGTCATATTCCACATATTGAGATGGAGAGTCTGCAGGAAGTTGGAAGATTAAAGGATTTTGCCAGTACTTTGTATGAAATGAACCAGGGACCCTGAAATGTGATTTTGCCTTTGTATGGGTGGGATTTGACAGTGAAGTAGGTAGTGGGGGATATCCTCTATCACTTGGCAGTTTGAGCAGAGTGCAAAATGTATTTTTCTAATCATAAATAAGTCTTTGTTGATGTTCGCCCTCCCAGTTCGGAGTCTGTGTATTGCTGTTTGGGCCCTTCTGGATAGGTAGTTAAGATGTAATGTGTTTGGAGAGGGTGCTATTGCTGTATAGTTAGAGGTTGGCCATCTCGGCGATTCACTGCCATTGGTTGATTGAGCCACGTGGTTTATGGACCCCATGTTTTGTCGTACCGTGAGACGAAAGCCTATGAGTTAGTGTATGTACCAAGTTAAAACTTCTCAGTTGTTATAGTTTTATGAAGGGCAGACCTAGGATGCGGTGGGCAGACAATGTCGAACAGGACCTTATTAGAATTGGTGTGCAGTGGCCAGATGCAGTAGATGTAGCTCAGGATAGACTTGCTTGGAGAACTAAATTGCACGGTCTGGTTGGACTTCCGTTGCCCATGGCTGCTTGAGGATGATGATATATTCCACTTTACTTTTTTTTCCACACTGTTATATTTTATGAATGCCTTACTGCGCTGCATTTGAATATAAAAATTTCCCTCAAAGAAATAAATATATGAATATTTTTTTCCGAGAAACTCCATCAGAAGACGGCAATCGGCTGCAAAAGTGAAATGAGCTAATTGAAAACCAGCAAAATATTTCTTTTAAGGTTCGTTTGAAAAACGAGCTAATGTTTTCACTTTGTCGTCTGCCTATGCCAATATTTGTTCGTCTGTCTGTCCTCTCTCTGTTACTGTTGTCTGTCCATCTCTCTGTTAACTGTTGTCTGTCCATCTGTCTGTCCGTCTATAGACATTCAATTTTTTACTTTCAGAGCAAAATAAAAAATTCTTTTTTGGTTGGATAGGTGTTGAACAAATATTGCGATTCGCAATTTCGAAAAATTTCAATAGCTTTAATAGCGCCCTGTAGCGATGGGAAAAGATGGAAAATGCTAAAATTTCAAACGAATATTACAAACTATTTACAATGGAAATCTGAAATTTTGGTAGTAGAGTGTTATGATCAGAAAGTTTACAATGCAACAAAGCTTTGCCGTCTTAGCTAAAAGGGGATGCGAAAATGAAACTTTTTTAAGAGATAAACGAAACAATATGTTATATATATTATACCCCCTCAAGCAGCTGCTTGTCACAGAGGTCTGACAGGAGCCTGTCAATTACATGCCATAGTAGAAGGTCTGAGAGGATGGCAAGACCTCAGCAGAAAAACAATACAAATATCTATGCCTTACAGTGGGCTCGAACCCAGGTCCCTTAGATCAGTAGCCAAGCGTGCTAACCACTCGGCCATGGCACTAACAAAATATTAATGATTTAAACAACATTTCATAATCTCAGCATTACCTGTAGACGTTTAAACATCTATAAATCAATAAAAAATAGTTCAACAGGTTAGAATACTCTGGTGTTTCAGGAGAAATGCGGGTTCGAATCCCGTATGTTGGCGAAATTTTTTTCCAAAAAATTATTAATATTGACAATTTTCGAATCTCCATCATTGGAATTTCCAGTGTTAGAGAGTGCTAAAGGCGGTAAATAAAAAATCGAAAGGCGACCTCTAACAGCGGAAAAACTATGGAAAATACCAATTCTTTAAATAAATATTGCAAACGATCTATTTTTGTAAAAACTTAAATTTTTGGTCATAGAGTGTAAAGATAAAGTGGTTTACCTAATAGTAATGATTTGTCCCGTTGGTAAAATGCAACTTTTCTGCTTGAACAGATAAATGAAAAACGTTTTTTGCACATTACAGGTACTAATAAAATATTAATAGTTTATTTTCTCAATTTTACAATAGTTTGAATTGCCACTGTCAGAGGGTACTGAAAATGTAAAATAACTAGAAGAAAGCATATCGCCTCTGGCGCATATGGGAATCTCATTTTCAAAGAGTCATCCTTTGTGTACTTTTTCACGCCTTAAAAGTTTTAATTATGGATGTTCGTGTTGTTTTTCTGCTGAGATCCCACGATCCTCATAGACCTTCTACTATTGCATAAAAACTGCCAGATTCCTGTCAGACCTCTGCACAAGCATCTGCTCGAAGGGTTATTTATTCATTTTCAATGTATGATGGGGGAAATGTACATAGTAATATTTCATTAGTAATTATAAAACAAAAAGTATTTGTCTCTTAGTTCTTAAATTTAAAAAGTTGCTTTTCTCTCGCTCCTCTGACAACATTGGGCAGATCATTGCTGTCAGTGAAATTTCTACAATAACAGAACTCTACCGAAATTTCTACCATAAACAGATCACTTGAAACATTCGTTAAATGTTTTGGAGTTTCGATATTTATTGATCTCTAAGGATATATATTAAAACTACCTTTGAAAATGCCAATTATATTTCATTAGTAACCAAATAAAAAAGAGATTTCTAATTATCTCTTAAAACAAAACGTTTCCGTTTTTTACCTACCTTGGGCTTAGGGTCATTTCATTGTTGTCAATGGAATTTTCAAGACTATCATATTACAGGACCAAAATTTCAAATTTCTAGCATAACTATATCGTTTGCAATATTCGTTTTAAATTTTGAGATTTTTCGATTTTTTCCACCGTTAGAGAGCGCAATTATAGCTGTTGTGAAATTCTGAAAATGCAAATTGCAATATTTCATCAATACCTGTCCAACCCAAAAAGAATTTTTAGTTTGTCTCTAAAAATATACACTTTTCTGTTAAGACAAAAAAAGTTGCATTCACCTCCCCCACTGGATCTAAAAGGTCAAGTGATTGTTGCCAATGGTAACTTCGTAACCTTGACATTTCAACACCAAATTTTCAAACTTTTAACACAACTACATCGTTTGGAATATTCGTTTGATATTTTGCAATTTTCAAATTTTTCCACATTTAGAGGGCGCAGTTAGAACTTTTGAGAGATTCAAAAAGTGCCAATCGTAATATATCATTAATGCCTATCTAATACAAAAAGAATTTTTTATTTATCTGTATAAACAAAAAAGTTCAATGTCTACAGAAGGGCAAACAATATTATGTCTTTTTTTTTTAAAAAGTCCTAAAATTTACCCTTCCTTTTTAGTCGTTTTCTAAAGTGCTCCCAATCATGAACACTGGTACTTTTTGGTTTGGTTGAACCTGGTAATCGTGTGTACAATCTACAGTTTTGCACATTTCATAACCTGCGTAGGCCGTAGTAGTACAAATGGCTGCATCCCTTTGATCATTTCAAATAAAATTTTCAATGAAATATGTATCAAATATTACCCTACCCTTTTCCGGAATCCATAAGTACTGTGCAATACCATTCAGCTATGCACGCTAAACAATCCGAGCCACGACAAAACATGGCGTCCAATTTTCAAATGGCCAACCTCTACCTATATAGGGCCTCTAGACAGTCCATCCATCCTCATCCTCAAGCAGCCATGGGCTACGGAGGTTCAACCAGACAGTGCAATTTAGTTCTCCAAGCAAGTCTATCCTGAGCTACATCTACTGCATCTGGCCACTGCACACCAATTCTAACAAGGTCCTGTTTGACATTGTCTGCCCACCGCATCCTAGGTCTCCCCTTCTTTCTGAGGCCTTTAGGCACACTGTTCATAACCCTATTCGCCAATCTATAATTATTCATACGGGCAACATGGCCAAACCAACGGAGTCTCTCTCTGCACAATATGCTGCTTAAAGGAGGTTGCAAACTCCTTTGCCTAACCTCATCATTAGTTACAAAGTTGAACCACCTAATGCCCAAGATACTGCGTAAGCATCTGCAATCAAAAGCATCTAGTTTCCTGTTATCATGTTTACAAAGTGTCCAAGTTTCACTACCATAACTAACCCTAGAAAGAACCAAACTATTATACAGTCTAATTTTAGTCTTTAGGTGTATACGCCTATTTCTCCACACTCTCCATAGATTCTTAAAAGTCCCGGCAGCAATCCCTATTCGTCTGTTAATCTCATGCCGCACATCACCATTATCTGTTACATAGCTCCCAAGATAATTAAACTGTAACACCTGCTCAAGATTGCAACCATTCAGATTAACTGAATCACAGCCTGCCTGACTAATTTTCATCACTTTAGTTTTCTCTCTGTTTATAACCAAACCTACTCTACTACCAGTCTCATCAACGGCTCGAATGAAAGAGTTCATCTCATCAACATCATTTGCCAAAAGGGCTAAATCATCAGCATAATCTAAATCAGAAATTTTCGTATCTCCAGCCCATTTAAGGCCAAAATCTTTCCGTTGAAGTGAATTTCGCATAACATAATCAATAACCAAGCTAAAGAGAAAAGGAGACAAAATGCACCCTTGTCGAACACCAGAAGTAATGCTAAACCAATTGCTACAAGACTTACAAACTCTCACACATGACTCAGTGTTATTATAGAGAGCTTTCATTATGTTAACTAACTTGTCAGGTATACCATATGATCTCACAATCAACCACAAATTATGACGATTAACAGAGTCGAAAGCCTTTTTGAAATCAACAAAGCTAGCAACCAAAGGTTTCTGAAACTCTAAACATTTCTCAAGAATCTGCCTAAGTGAAAATATCTGATCCACACATCCCCTACCACTTCTGAATCCACATTGCTCATCACGCAATTGACTGTCAACCAGATTCTTAATTCTATTAAGCACAATCATGGAAAGAACTTTCCCTGGAACAGAGAGTAGGCTAATACCCCTATAATTATCACAAGAGCTGCGATCACCTTTTTTGAAAATAGGGATAACAATAGCTCTGGTAAAATCCTTAGGAACCATGCCTTTATCATAAAAGATATTCAGAATTTCAGTCATCCAAGTGGTAACCGAAACATTCCCAGCTCTAAGCATTTCGGTAGTAATTTCACCTACCCCTGGGGATTTATGTAGTTTAAGTTTAGAAACAGCCAAAATAACTTCAGATTGTGTTATAGGGCCAACATTAAAGCCACCAATGCATCCATCATCACTGCAAACAATGGGAGCAGAACCAACTACATTGTTTAGAACATCACTGAAATGCTCAGCCCACCTAGCCATGACAGATTCCTCCCCTTCTATAACCTTACCTTGTTTATCCTTCAATCCTCGTATGCCTGTCCGTTTTCTACCACATAAAACATTAACTATCTGGTACAGCTCTCTGCTGTTGTGCTGTCTAACTGCTTCCTCGGCTTTGTCAGCCAAACCATAAAGCCAAAGATTCTTATCAGCAGCTAACTGATCTTTTACACGTTTATTAAGTTCTCTGTAATGCTTTCTATTAGGACTAGTAGGGTATTGATTAAAGACATTCCTGCAGTTCTTTCTTTCCGAAATAAGCTCAAGCGCCTTATCACTCAGATAATTCTGACTCTTCTGCTCCTTTTTTCCTAAAAGAGTACTGTTAGTGTCCAAAAAAGCCTGTTTAAAATGATCCCATTCTTCCTCAACTTCAGTAGTAAGCAAACCAAGACTGTCATAATGACTAAGTAACCTATCGTGGTAATCTTTGGCTATAACTGGATCTTTCAGAGCTTCAGTATTAAAAGTAAATTTTTTAACCCTAGCACAACACTTTTTAAGTTTAAGTTGCAACACACTTTTAACAAGGTAATGGTCAGATCCAATTTCAGCTCCCCTATATGCCCTGGTATTCCTAACAGAACTAGCCCATTTGCTGTTAATTAATATGTAATCAATCATATTCTTATGCAGCCCATCAGGTGAAACCCATGTGTACTTATGTATGTCACGGTGTTTGTAATAAGTGTTAGTTATTCTGAATCCATTGAGTTTACTTACCTGTAGGAGACGTTGCCCATTGCCATTGCAGCTACCAATACCAAAAGGGCCTATTACTCCTCCCCAAAGGTCAGAGTCAGTACCAACTTTGGCATTGAAGTCACCAAGAACAAGGGTAATATCTCCTTTCTTGACAGAATTCAAAATATCCTGAAGTTGTTCATAAAACCTATCCTTCTCATCCTCAGTGGGGGCATAACAGCAGATAACGTTCAAGTCTTTAACGCTTATCTGAAATTTTGCTGTAAGAAACCTTTCATTAATGCACTCATATCCTAGAAGAGCATCGCTAGCGTGTCTGCTGAGAAGCAGATCCACGCCTTGGTGATGCTTATTGTCGTCCCGCCCTGAAAAGAGAAATTTAAGATTATTTTTAAGAATCTGACCTTTATCTGTCCATCTGGTCTCTTGCAAGCCAAGAATATCTAAATTATAATGGTGGAATTCTTGTGTGAGGACATCAAGAGAAAAAGCTCTGTGCAGAGTCCTCACATTCCAACTGCCGAACAATCGTCGTATGGAGAGAAAATGGTTAGTGGGATGTTTAAAGAAACTATGTTTATTGAGAGAGGGAATGCCGACAATATCAAACAGCCCCCTAATCGCAGACATGGGGCAAAGACCCGTTCCCCCACTACTAAAGGCTGAAGCCATCAACACTTTAAGATTTCCTCCAACGTAGAATTTGACGATGCCAATAGAAGCAAAGTGTTCAGGTGCCTGCGATGACTTCTGCTCAGGATTATCCACCAGCTGATAAACATATCCTGTGAATCTATTCACTTGGGGCTGTCAACCCACAAACAAACAGAAAACACAGCGGAAGATTTTCCCTCCACAGAAGCCCACCAGTGCAGCAAAATCAGGATCCATAATCAAGCTCAGAGCCATATATTAGTCCAGTCCAGTAGGTTTATATGGTCAGCACCAGGACCCTGTGTGGTTGACCACTCCTCAGCAGGGTAGAAAAAAAGAAAAGTAGCCATAGTTGTCCAGATCAGTAGGCCACACTAATCTGGCAGCCCTCCCCTTCCGTTCACTTCCACAAGAGAGTATCTCTTTTGAAAGTTACTAACGGTCCGCACCACGAGAAGGCGGGTTCGGACATTAGGTGCTAGGCCTGGCCGGTTCTATGCATCATCACAGGGAATTGGTGCATAGTTATGTATAAAATTTTCTTAAGATTTAATCTTGAGTGCCTGGGTTCGAGCCCGGTTAAGTCATTGACGTTTGTGATGTTTTTCTGCTGAGGTCCCGCCATTCTCTCAGACCTTCCACTGTGGCGTATAAACTGACAGGCTCCTGTCAGACCTCTGTGGTAAGTAGCTATTGAGGGAGAGGGTAATTTTTAATTGTTTAAAAATGTTCCTCAAACACTGCATTTAATAAATTTTCATAACTCCTCATCCTTCGGAAATCTGAGCAACTTTTCGTTTACAGTAGGTCATACTGGAGTTATGTAAATTTATTAAATGTAGTGTTTGAGGAACATTTTTAAATAATTAAAAAATACCACCTCAATAGCTACTTACCTCAATAGCCACAGAGGCTCCTCAATACCCTCAATAGCTACAGAGGTCTGAGAGGAGCCTGTCAGTTTATACGCCACATTAGAAGGTCTGAGTAGCATAATACAAAAGCTAATACAGGTACTTTAATTTTATTGTCCCATAACAGTTGGCCATTATTTTTCTTAAATATAAACGGAAGGGGAGGGCTGCCAGATTAGTGTGGCCTACTGATCTGGACAACTATGGCTACTTTTCTTTTTTTTCTACCCTGCTGAGGAGTGGTCAACCACACAGGGTCCTGGTGCTGACCATATAAACCCACTGGACTGGACAGATATATGGCTCTGAGCTTGATTATGGATCCTGATTCTGCTGCACTGGTGGGCTTCTGTGGAGGGAAAATCTTCCGCTGTGTTTTCTGTTTGTTTGTGGGTTGACAGCCCCAAGTGAATAAATTCACAGGATATGTTTATCAGCTGGTGGATAATCCTGAGCAGAGGTCATCGCAGGCACCTGAACTCTTTGCTTCTATTGGCATCGTCAAATTCTACATTGGAGGAAGTCTTCCAGTGTAGATGGCTTCAGCCTTTAGTGGTGAGGGAACGAGTCTTTGCCCCATGTCTGCGATTAGGGGGCTATTTGATATTGTCGGCATTCCCTCTCTCAATAAACATAGTTTCTTTAAACATCCCACTAACCATTTTATCTCCATAGGTAGTTGGAATGTGAGGACTCTGCACAGAGCTTTTTCTCTTGATGTCCTCACTCAAGAATTCCACCATTATAATTTAGATCTTCTCGGCTTGCAACAGACCAGATGAACAGATAAAGGTCAGATTCTTAAAAATAATCTTAAATTTCTCTTTTCAGGGAGGGACGACAATAAGCATCACCAAGGCGTGGGTCTGCTTCTCAGCAGACACGCTAGTGATGCTCTTCTAGGATATGAGTGCATTAATGAAAGGTTTCTTACAGCAAAATTTCAGACAAGCGTTAAAGACCTGAATGTTATCTGCTGTTATGCCCCCACTGAGGATGCCGATGAGGATGAGAAGGATAGGTTTTATGAACAACTTCAGGATATTTTGAATTCTGTCAAGAAAGGAGATATTACCCTTGTTCTTGGTGACTTCAATGCCAAAGTTGGTACTGACTCTGACCTTTGGGGAGGGGTGATTGGCCCTTTTGGTATTGGTAGCTGCAATGGCAATGGGCAACGTCTCCTACAGGTAAGTAAACTCAATGGTTTCAGAATAACTAACACATATTACAAACACCGCGACATACATAAGTACACATGGGTTTCACCTGATGGGCTGCATAGGAATATGATTGATTATATATTAATTAACAGCAAATGGGCTAGTTCTGTTAGAAATACCAGGGCATATAGGGGAGCTGAAATTGGATCTGACCATTACCTAGTTAAAAGTGTCTTGCAACTTAAACTTAAAAAGAGTTGTGCTAGGGTTAAAAAATTTGCATTTAATACTGAAGCTCTGAAAGACCCAGTTATAGCCAAAGCTTACCATTATAGGTTACTTAGTCATTATGACAGTCATGGTATGCTTACCACTGAAGTTGAGGAAGAATGGGATCATTTTAAACAGGCTTTTTTGGACACTAACAGTACTCTTTTAGGAAAAAAGGAACAGAAGAGGCAGAATTATCTGAGTGATAAGGCACTTGAGCTTATTTCGGAAAGAAAGAACTGCAAGAATGTCCTTAATCAATACCCTACTAGTCCTAATAGAAAGCATTACAGAGAACTTAATAAACGTGTAAAAGATCAGTTAGCTGCTGATAAGAATCTTTGGCTTGATGGTTTGGCTGACAAAGCCGAGGAAGCAGTTAGACAGCACAACAGCAGAGAGCTGTACCAGATAGTTAATGTTTTGTGTGGTAGAAAACGAACAGGTATACAGGGATTGAAGGATAAACAAGGTAAGGTTATAGAAGGTGAGGATTCTGTCATGGCTAGGTGGGCTGAGCATTTCAGTGATGTTCTAAACAATGCGGTTAGTTCTATTACCATTGTTTGCAATGATGATAGATGCATTGGTGGCTTTAATATTGGCCCTATAACACAATCCGAAGTTATTTTGGCTGTTTCTAAACTTAAACTTCATAAATCCCCAGGGGTAGATGAAATTACTACAGAAATGCTTAGAGCTGGAAATGTTTCGGTTACCACTTGGATGACTGAAATTCTGAATATCTTTTATGATAAAGGCATGGTTCCTAAGGATTTTACCAGAGCTATTGTTATCCCTATTTTCAAAAAAGGTGATCGCAGTTCTTGTGATAACTATAGGGGTATCAGCCTACTCTCTGTTCCAGGTAAAGTTCTTTCCATGATTGTGCTTAATAGAATTAAGAATCTGGTTGACAGTCAATTGCGTGATGAGCAATGTGGATTCAGAAGTGGTAGGGGATGTGTGGATCAAATATTTTCACTTAGGCAGATTCTTGAGAAATGTTTAGAGTTTCAGAAACCTTTGGTTGCTAGCTTTGTTGATTTCAAAAAGGCTTTCGACTCTGTTGATCGTCATAATTTGTGGTTGATTGTGAAATCATATGGTATACCAGACAAGTTAGTTAACATAATGAAAGCTCTCTATAATAACACTGAGTCGTGTGTGAGAGTTGGTAAGGCTTGTAGCAATTGGTTTAGCATTACTTCTGGTGTTCGACAAGGGTGCATTTTGTCTCCTTTTCTCTTTAGTTTGGTTATTGATTATGTTATGCGAAATTCACTTCAAGGGAAAGATTTTGGCCTTAAATGGGCTGGAGATAGGAAAATTTCTGATTTAGATTATGCTGATGATTTAGCCCTTTTGGCAAATGATGTTGATGAGATGAACTCTTTCATTCGAGCTGTTGATGAGACTGGTAGTAGAGTAGGTTTGGTTATAAACAGAGAGAACACTAAAGTGATGAAAATTGGTCAGGCAGGCTGTGATTCAGTTAATCTGAATGGTTGCAGTCTTGAGCAGGTGTCACAGTTTAATTATCTTGGGAGCTATGTAACAGATAATGGTGATGTGCGGCATGAGATTAACAGGCGAATAGGGATTGCTGCCGGGACTTTTAAGAATCTATGGAGAGTGTGGAGAAATAGGCGTATACACCTAAAGACTAAAATTAGACTGTATAATAGTTTGGTTCTTTCTAGGGTTAGTTATGGTAGTGAAACTTGGACACTTTGTAAACAAGATAACAGAAAACTAGATGCTTTTGATTCCAGATGCTTACGCAGTATCTTGGGCATTAGGTGGTTCAACTTTGTAACTAATGATGAGGTTAGGCAAAGGAGTTTGCAATCTCCTTTAAGCAGCATATTGTGCAGAGAGAGACTCCGTTGGTTTGGCCATGTTGCCCGTATGAATAATTATAGATTGGCGAATAGGGTTATGAACAGTGTGCCTAAAGGCCTCAGAAAGAAGGGGAGACCTAGGATGCGGTGGGCAGACAATGTCAAACAGGACCTTGTTAGAATTGGTGTGCAGTGGCCAGATGCAGTAGATGTAGCTCAGGATAGACTTGCTTGGAGAACTAAATTGCACGGTCTGGTTGGACCTCCATAGCCCATGGCTGCTTGAGGATGATGATGATGATGATGATGATGATGATGATGATGATGATGATGATGATGATAATTTTCAATTAGCATTATAAATAGTGCTGCCACCTTTTGAGATTTAAATATCCAGAAATCGTAAAGTTGGCTTTAAGTAAATTCCAATTCCGCTCGCCCCCCCCCCCCCACTAAAAAACAGTAATAACGATATATTTATTTTAAAATAATCAACGCAATCATTATTTTTGTTTCAAAATTTTATTAATAAATCAAAAAATATATATTATTTTTTAAATTTACATTCATACATTCAATTATCTTTACAATCTTTTTAGAAACTTTTCGTTTCGGCGCTTCTGAATATATTCAGAAAATTTTGCACAATTCACATTATTAGTTTTCGTGCGTAATTCTGTTTTCACTCGAATCTTGTTCCTTTTTTTAAATTGAAATATACGGCCTTTTTTCGTTTTGGCCCAATCCTGGGTTCGAGCCCCAGATAATGCATGGATGCTTGTATTGTTTTTCTATTGAGTTCCTCCCCATACTCACAAGAAGAAAAAAAAAAGGGAATTGGGCCTTTTTTCGTTTTAGCTTTCATAATAGATTTTGCAAAAAAAAATGTGTTTAGCATTGGTTTTTAGGGGAAGTGTTAATTTTTGGAACTGGTTTCTCTAGTCATTTTACAGAGTTGAGTTTGGTTGAACCTGGTAATCGTGTGTACAATCTATAGTTTTGCACATTTCATAACCTGCATAGGCCGTAGTAGTACAAATGGCTGCATCTCTTTGATCATTTCTAAACCGTAATTGCAGAAAACCGGAGTCTTGAGATAGATTTTAAAACGTGGAGTCTCCGGTTGAAAACCGAAAGATGGCATCCCTAACTGTAGGCGAAGTATTTATAACTTTCTTTTTTCTTGATATGTTGCATGGAGAACAGAGAAAGGCGGTTGAAGCTGCTTCTAGATTATAAAGACCTTCTTGTACAAGAATAGTACAGAACAAACAACCATGCCACTACCAGGATTCGAACCTGGATCCCAACTGCTGCGGTGTCACCGCTAGGTAACGTGATACCACTACACACAATGTAAATTGTTATAACATTGCAAAAAAAATATTGGTACTATTGAATAGATCATGTGGTAGTGTTATGTAAGTAGTAGAAAGAACAAGTAAGACATCTTCATACTAAATTATAAAAAATATATACCCCCTCAAACAGCTGCTTGCCGCAGAGGTCTGACAGGAGTCTGTCAGTTTATATACCTTAGAAAATATTTGTGAGTATGGGGGGGGGGGACCTCAGTAGAAAAACAACACAAGCATCCATGCATTATTCGAGGCTCGAACCCAGGTCCTTTTGATCAATACCCAAATACGCTAACCACTCGGTCACGTGACGACTTCATACTAAATTGGTTGAATATAAATTTCTCGAAAAAATTGACTAAACTGATAATCAAAACAACTTGAAAAAAATATCGCATTTCAAAATACCATATGCAGTATAGACCTACTTTAATATGATGCCTTTGGTCCAACGACAATATAATTATAATATTAGCGCACCGAGGGCAGTAAAAAGCCATCGGGGGTCTGGATCAAATTACAAATACAGTGGACCCCCGATATAACGCGCATGTCGGGCGGGAAACAACACCCGCGTTATACCGAGCGACACAATAAATTTCACACTGTAAGCTTTTCTTTCACTCATCATGCATACAATAATTAAACACTATTCAAAATACATGCAGGAACTCAATACATACACAATTACTCAATACGCAGTAACAATAAAATGCGATACTCACTAACGCCGCACGGACCTGTATAAACATGTTTGAACTTATCGCGAACATCGCCCGCGCTATAACCGAGTGCGCGGTATAGCGAGCAGCGCTATAACGAAGGTCCACTGTATTCCCTTTTCTTCCAGGGACACGGAATGAAGGTGGACCTCCCCCCTCTTCCCGGAAGATCTCACCACTTCCCTCCTCTGCAAATGCAGCTGTCAGCTTATACAACCCTACCCTGCCCCTCTCTTTTGCTATTAAATATCTTCCTTACGGAAATAATAAAGAAGAAACCTACAAAAATATAAGATGAAAAAAAAGCGTTTTCCTTTTCCTTCATATTGGACAAATTTAATTTTTCATTTGTGCTTCTCGATTTTGAGGCATTACTTAGTGTGTGGCCCCGCAAGAAGAAATGCTCCCATATATTTTTCATTCTGAATAACTTGTAGTAGCCACCACTCCTTCTAAGGAAGCAATATTTTTTATGAAATTTAAATATTAAATTGTCCTCCCTAACCATTTTAAAAACTGGTGGGCTGCTTCCCCATCTCATAAACATATGAGGGTTTTAAACAGACATGTATTCAGAGTTACATACACAGAGATATGCACACTCCGAATTTCTATTACATATCTCCTACCTACCTCGCTCCTCAGAAATTTAGCTTTAGGCGCTTAAAAAATATATTGTGACCCAGTCTTGTCGCCAAGATATTACAGAGGAAAACGATCTTTGTTTCAGGACAGTTACTTTGTTTATAGAGTTTGAAAACTTAAGATTGTCGTAATTTTTCCGTTTGTGAGTAACAATATTCGATTGTGTTTTTGTTCGTTTGATGTCAAATATGAATATAAATGATTTTGAAAAATCTCTGACTCATAATTCGTACCTGTAGTCTGAAATTTTTGACATCCGAAAAAGTCCCATAATCCAGATAAGTACAATGAATCCTAATATTCAATCAGTAGATTCCAGTTTCGACTATCATTTTCATGAAATTCAGTATATTTGTTAGTATTGACCTGCAGCATGTCCACAGTATCGTCGGTAAAAAGGAAATTTAAAATAATGGAGTAGTATAGTCCCAACCTACGGCGGAACTTTTGATAGGGGAATTTTTTTAATGAGGGTGAATCAAAAATTGGGAAATTAGAGTTAAAATAGGGGTTTTTCCGAAAATAGTACTCCTCATAGTCACTAGATGGCTCCAGGGGTTAAGGGGGAAGGGTTTTTTAATAAGGGGGAGAAATTTTTAATAAAGGGGGAGTCAAAAATCGGGAAATTATAGCTAAAATGGGGTTTTTTCCGAAAATAGTGCTCCTCATAATCTCTAGATGCCGCCAGGGATTAAAAGGGGGGAGGAAGGGGGTTTTTAATAAAGGAGGAGTCAAAATCGGGAAATTAGAGCTAAAATAGGGTTTTTCCCGAAAATAGTACTCCTCATAGTCACCAGATGGCGCCAAGGGGTAAAAAAGATGGGAGTTTTAATAAAGGGGGAGGAATTTTTTAATAAATGGGGTTTTTAAATAAAGGGGATTAATTAATTTTTATTTAATTTTTAATTAATTATGGATTATTAATTGGTTATTAATTAGTTGTTAATTAGGGGCGTGTCCGGAAGTGGGGGTGGTCAGTGTCGTCATAGGGGGAAAGCACAGTGCGTGGAGGTACCGTAGGTTGGGAACATACTATTTAATGGATAGTTAATGATAATGAAGCTAGTCCATGAATAAGGCCCACAGAAGATTCAAAATGATTAACAAAAACTGCGTCGTTGTTAACCGGCATTTGCGAAATATATTGAGTTGTAATCACCGACCTGGTGATCAAGTGTTTGCACGCTTCGTTTCAAATATATGGGACCTGGGTTCAGGACCTTATAGTTATGAATTTTCTTTCTCTAATTGTCTTTCTGCCTATGAGAAAACAGCTATTTGAGGAGTGTAAAAAAATTGATCATCTAAGAATTTAATTCTCTAGTGCTTTTCATTTTATACATCCTTTGGAACTTAACCTTCGGTATCGCAAGTTATAATATTTGTATGAGTCCATGACGTGATATTACTCCATAATTCTCTACTAATAGCTCATGGGATGGAAAATGCAATATTATTTAAAAATTATATTTAAATCTCCATATATACATGTAGTATCAAAGACAATTCCCAAACTTGAATTATATTTGAAGTTCTCAGAATCGAGCCCAACAAATCATAACGAGAATTTGTTCACATTCATCTCTACGATGCCTTTGACGAGAAAGGGGACGATGGTTTAGAAAGGTTGCGTTGTTTTGGGTTGTTTTACCTCTGAGCGGCACTTTTTTGCACACCATGGGCTAAATGGCCAGGTCACATGGACCCCGAAGACTCAGAGAAGGTTGGGGGAGGGGACCCACTGTAACAGCTGTTAGGAGACAGATGGTAGCCTCCCGTCAAGACCATCCAGTGTGTTCTTTAACGTCTACAGGGTATGGCTCTTCCGCACACGGGGACATGGCTTCTAAGTCCATCGGTGTCCCCTACTGCCTGTAGGCAGGGCGGAGAATTTTGCGGAAATAAATCTCAACGCTGAGCTAGCTGGGACTTGAACCTGGGAACTACAGATTACGAGCCTGGCGCGGTACCGACTGAGCCACTCCCACCCCATTTAGAAAGGTTGCCATTTGTCAGATGTGACATTAAGACATGGCTCCGCATGCAGGAGTGCTATACTTCGTGCACGTAAAAGAACAAGCAGGATGACCTTGCCAGCTGTCCAGTGAGTCCTCTACCCAACTCTGTGTTGGGGTGTTTGTGACCTGTCCATAAGCTGCTCAGAGGCTGCTCAGAGGCTTGTTTTACCTGCTGCTCAGAGGTAAAACAACATCACCTATTAATTAACTTTCACTAGCAATTAACTGAATTGCTTACACAACGACGCTATATATAATTACAAAATGAATAATTGCAATTTATTCACATTTTTTAAGTACAGTGCAGTATGATATTTTTACATTTCACATTTACAATTTGTTAACAGGAATCATTGTATTATTTTTACATTTCATTTCAACAATATATTTACAGGAATATAATGTACAATGCACTCTATGTAATTACAATTTAGCATATACTCATGCAAGTAAACTCGTTTGTGCGGTAGTAATATTATTGATTAAAAACTCTTGTTTTACATTAAGATGTGGCTTATAGTATGGCAATTTTTATTCTTATTGCAGCAACCATGGTGTAAAAATATCGAAGTTTACTTTAAAATATTGAAAATTTTCAAGATTCAAATCAAATGCTATCCATTTTTGAATTTCTTTGATAAATTCATTTTTATATCTTAAATGTTTTATGTAACCTGGGATCAAATTATAAATTATTATAGGTAAATGTATTGTTTGGAGACAATATATTTCTTAACCATAAACTTTTCTAATAATAGATTTCCTGACAACCTCGTATCTACTGCAAAATGTCTAACTTTTTGTTTGTTCCAAGATTCTCAAGTGTTTCATTGAGTGTTAAAATGTCACAAGTGTTAAATATGCATAATTCTCTTAATTTCATAATTTCTTGTGACTGGTAACATTGATTTTACATCGTATTTTTAATTTTTTTCATAATACATCGAATTACTTGATTTTCAACTCCTTCAAATGGTTTTATGTGTTTGTCATAAGCGCCCCCCCCCCCCCCCACCCGGATAGAAGTCCATAGCTTAAATAAGATTTTATCCAGGCATTGGAAATATATTTGAGAAACAAAATATCTGCAAATTTCGTGATATAATAAATTTTAAGGATGAGTGCATTAACTTTTTTTTTCCATAATTTTTCAGTTTGTAAATTCCATGTCAATTTTCTATCTATAATTTTTACCTAATAACAATAGTTTTCCACTCCTTCAATACACTCCGAACTACATAGTCGGAGTCTGCTATTTCTTGCATGATACAGAATTTTTCTTTAAAATTATCCACCTAATTTTCTTTATATAAATAAAAATAATAAATAGCCCCTCAAGCAGCTGCTTGCCACAGAGATCTGACAGGAGCCTGTCAGTTTATGTGCCATAGTAGAAGGTCTGAGAAGATGGCAGGACCTCAGCAGAAAAATGACACAAACAGCCATGCCTTAACCCGGGGGTCGAACCCAGGTCCCTTAGATCAGTAGCCAACGTGCTAACCACTCGGCCACGGGACGGCTACTTCTTTATATATAAAAATAAAAATAAATACCCCCTCAAGCAGCTACTTGCCACAGAGGTCTGACAGGAGCCTGTCAGTTTATATGCCACAGTAGAAGATCTGAGAGGATGGCAGGACCTCAGCAGAAAACAACACGAACATCCATGCCTTACCCGGGGCTCGAACCCAGGTCCCGTAGATCAGTAGCGCGCTAACCACTCGGCCACGGGACGGCTCTTTATATATACCGATATTCATATATTTTTGTCTTTTTTATATGTGAAATTAATTTATTTCCTTGAAACAATCTCCTATTTTTTGTAGATCTTTACTTATCTGATAGGTTAATAAATCTTGTCTAATAGCAAAAATCAAAGTTGTAGCATCTACAGTTATAATTTTATCATGTAAATGCAAGTTGCAAAGATCATTAATATAAACTAAAAACAATGTTAATTAATTCAAAGTTACTTTCATTTTCTGCGCCATTCAACAATATTATAATATTCTTCTTTTATCCTACTATCACGTAGGTATAATAATGGATTGAAATCCTTCCCGTATATAATTAATGTTATGCTGTTGGTACACATTAAAACCATTTCACCAAAGAGTCACTTTTCAGTAACCAGACGTCATGGGAAACAGCAAGACATATATGTCATTCTTTTAATTTTATCTAATCTTTATGATAAATGTAACTGTCACCAAGATCTTTATTTCCTACTTGTACAAGTGCAAGATTGCGTTTTGAGCATCATTAACACTTTGCAAACATTCTTAAGTGTGGCCAGCGGCGGATTCTGGAAATTTTGACAAGGCACATAATAAAAACATCATAGTCATATTAAGTGGTTGTGAATGAATGCTGATAAGCAATTTAATAAATTTTCGCAACGGAAAGGTACGTGTCCGTGTGTCCGGGTGCATTGTGAGTGAAGACAGGGTGGTACTAGTCATGCCACTGCCGTGCCACTGCGCGAGTGAGCGTTTCTTGCCGATCATTGGTTAGGAGTTTTGCGTCACTGGAAAACCGTGGCAGCGGGGAAGATGGATGGTAAACAAATCTTATAAGAAGCGTACGTAACATAGATTTGTGTTAACAAAAAAAAAAGTTAAACAAAATTAAAATTACAGCTTTTAACTGTTTGTCTCTATGTAACTATCAGGATATTTTTTTTTGTTATGTATATAAACTCTGCTACCACTTTATTAGATACAGCTCCGTGTTATATCAATATAACTGAGATACATCTCAGTAATTTCCATTTTAATGATTGATCATAAGCTTTTATTCTATGATATGATCATCAGACCGGTGATTCTCTATGCTTCACCCATATGGGCGAATAGTACCCCCACCAATATTCGTAAGATTCAGGTCTTACAGAACAAGATTTTGAGAACTGCGGTCGATACCCCCTGGTTTGTCACTAACAGACAACTCTATATATATACACATATATAAAGCACCTCAAAAAGTTTTTTTTTGAGGCTGTAAGCAATAATCCCAATGAGATTATTTTTTCCCTGATTCTTTACTATCATACTGTTTTGAACAAGTACAAGAGGCCTAAAACGGTAGCGCTCTCTGAAAAGACCTACCCGTTTTTCTTATACAATTTTACTGCTATTTTTAGATTTTCTTATGTTTGCCCTTAGGGGCCCACCTAAGGGTGGTTTACTTATATATTTTGTTTTTAATCATGCCAAATAGGCATATCTTTATGATGGAGATGGTTAGGGGTAAAATTATTACCTGGTACATCGAATATGATTATACGATCTACGACCTCAGTAATTTCTTAAATAAGCTTTTTATGAAAAGATAATGATTGAACATATTTTAAAGATCTCGTTTAAATATATTTCAATCTCAAATTTCAACAATATTCGTTCGCTATTTAGAGAGTTAATGAGAGTTCGTGTTTACAATTATATTAATTTTCGCCAATTTTGAATGATTTTTTTTTCAGGACGAGCTAAATATTTTAGCTTCCATAACTCTTAAAATATTGAAAGAATAATGCTGGATATCGAGATTGAAACAGATTTAAGATCTTTATCTTACGTCACATTTTTTCACATAGCTTATTTAAGAAGTTACTGAGTTCTGTATATGAGTTACTATTGACATAACAAGGAACTACTCTAACCTGTAAAAAACAACGACAAAAATTCGGCAAATTCTCGTTATTTCAATGTAAAAAATTACGACTGGATTTGAAGTTCCAGAAATTCAACGGTAGCCTCTTATGTGCTATAATATTACAGAATCGTTCAAATTAAAGTGATATTATAGTAGTTGATGCTATTTACATAAACTACAGTAGTATCTAGAGTTTTCTTAACTATACATAAGCGCATAGTGCTCATGTTTATATAATTATGCCTACATTTTCAGGAAAAAAAACGTGAAGAACGCATATCGACTATTGGCGCATATGGCAATTTCGTTTTCAAAGAGAATGATTTTTTTTTTACTTATTTTTTCACTCCTTCGAAGTTTTAATTTGAGGCTAATGGATGATAGGGAAAAATGCAAATAATAATATTTTATTAGTAATTATGCAACTTAATAATTATTTGTCTTTTGTTCCTTCAATTTAAGAAGTTGCTTTTCTCACACCCCTCTGAGAAAAAGCGGCAGATTGTTGCTGTCAGGGGAATATCTCTTGACACTCTAACACCGAAATTTTAGATTTCCGCCATAAACAGATCATTTGCAACGTTAGAAGTTTCGCAGTTTCCATATTCAGGATATCTAACGAAATAAATTAAAACTATCTAAGGATCTGAAAAATGGGAATTGTAATATTTCATTAGTACCAATCCAACTAAAAAGGGCGTTACCCCCCCTGGGGGGGTTAAGGAGTCAACTCATTATTGACAATGTAAACTTCATGACCATCACTATCCACCACCATTTTGGTGGTGGACAGTGGACACAGAGTCGTTAGCAATATTCGTTAAAAATTTAGGTATTTTCGAGTTTTCCTCCGTTAGAGGCAATTACTTTTCGTCACTACCTATCGAACAGAAAGAGAATTTTTAATTTACCTCTAAAAATAAAAAAAAAGCTCGATATCTACAGACAGACAGACGACAAAGTGAACCACTATCCGTTTTTTTTTTAAAACGAGATAAAATTCAGAAATACATTAACACATAAGAAAGGAAATAGCAATTCTTGTTTCGAATTCTGATTATCACCTATTAAATATTTTACTTCTACAGAAAATGTAAAAAAACATGTTTGTAACACTCACTTAAAGAAGTCGGCATCGTATCTGTCGGTGTTATGGTGCGAAGGGATATTGGTAGTGGGGGGGATTTATAATCTGGGTCCGGATCTAGAAAGAATTCGAGGGGGGGGGGCAAGAAACACAATGGGTTTGGTTGTTTTACCTCTGAGCGGCACTTTTTTGCACACCATGGGCTAAATGGCCAGGTCACATGGACCCCGAAGGCTCAGAGAAGGTTGGGGGAGGGGACCCACTGGAACAGCTGTTGGGAGACAGATGGTAGCCTCCCGTCAAGGCCATCCAGCGTGTTCTTTAACGTGCACAGGGTATGGCTCTCCCGCACACGGGGCCACGGCTTAACGTCCCATCCGACGGACGGCGGCTTTTCCAAGCCCATCGGTGTCCCCTACTGACCGTGGGCAGGGCGGGGAATTTTGCGGAGATAAATCTCAACGCTGACCCAGCTGGGACTCGAACCTGGGAACTACAGATTACGAGCCTGGCGCGCTACCGACTGAGCCACCCCCGCCCAGGGGGGGGGGGGGGGCAAGAAACACAATCTAGCCGAAAAAATGTAAAAGAGGGGGCACGAGACTTTATTTCCAATGCAGTATTACATTTCCCCCTTCGTTTTACGGGTTTAAAAAAATTTTTGAAAAATGCAGGAAATATAAGTTTAGCAAATGTTTTGGCCTCTTTTACCCTTACTCGCATTCTGAAAGTGGGGAAGCACCCCTCTCCCCCCGGAAATATCTAGAATCATAGTGTTGATGGTGGATAGATAGGTACAGTCGCTCAAAAAAATATCCGAACACTATGGTTGATTACAGAATTCACAAAAAATGTCTGGCAACGATTTTTTTAGAAATTAGTGATCTGGCAACTTTCGTGTACAGTACACGTACACTTTTTAGAAATTACTGATCTGGAAATCTTTATGTACAGTACAAGGTTGCCAGATCACTAATTTCTAAAAAAAATCGTTGCCAGATATTTTTTGTGAATTCTGTAATCAACCATAGTGTTCGGATATTTTTTTGAGCGACTGTAGGTGGTCATATTATTTTGATACTAGATCGTGTGGGCTCACTCACGGAAATATTGAGCATGTGCAGTTACCGTTCACAGCAAACTGGAGCGTGTGCAGTAACTGCACACGCTCCAGTTTGCTGTGAACGGTAACTGGAGCGTGTACAGTTGCTGTACACGCTCCAGATATTTTTCATGAATTCTGTAATCACGTGACACGAAGGGTGCCAGATCGCTAATTTCTAAAAAAATCGTTGCCAGATATTTTTTGTGAATACTGTAATCAACCATAGTGTTCGGATATTTTTTTGAGCGACTGTAGGTGGTCATATTCTTTTGATATTAGATCGTGTGGGCTCACTCACGGAAATATTGAGCGTGTGCAGTTACCGTTCACAGCAAACTGGAGCGTATGCAGTAACTGCACACGCTCCAGTTTGCTGTGAACGGTAACTGGAGCGTGTACAGTTGCTGTACACGCTCCAGATATTTTTCCTGAATTCTGTAATCACGTGACACGAAGGTTGCCAGATCACTAATTTCTAAAAAAATCGTTGCCAGATATTTTTTCTGAATTCTGTAATCAACCATAGTGTTCGGATATTTTTTTGAGCGACTGTACGGAGCGTTGATTCTTATATGATGCTACGTTAAACAGTAATCGCCCAACTTCAGAATCGTTTATAGTTTCGGTTTGTAAACATGAAACATGAGATGATTTCTGCACTCACTGTATTACAAACAGTAATATTTTTCTTCTAGGGAAAAATTCTTGCACTGCTCAAAAACGACCACTCGACCCTCTGTAGCAATGCATTATTCCAGCCTCAAACTGCAGTTAACTTCACTTAATCTAGTTTATAATAAATGCCCCATGTTTTCTTCAAGTTTAAAAGACTAAAAACGAAGCTACTCGATCACATTTTTTTTGTTCGAGGGTGTTGTTTCAAGTTGAGGTTGTTGTGAAGTGTCTCTTGACTATCGTCTTTGTTCAAATTTAGGATCTTTCGAAAGACCACTTCACCAAACTGCAGATTAGAGAACACTCGAAACTGCGAAGAAGCATGGAGCTTTTTGGAAGACACATGGATAGCATCAAAGGCGGCTTTGTCGATAAGAGCAGCGGACTGGGCAACAGGTCAATTTTGTTAAAAGAAATAGAAAGAGGTATGCATAAAATCATTACGTGCTACTGAAATTGCAAGTATCGTTCCCACTTATAGGTTGGGTTGTTTTACCTCTGAGCGGCACTTTTTTGCACACCATGGGCTAAATGGCCCAGGTCACATGGACCCCGAAGGCTCAGAGAAGGTTGGGAGAGGGGACCCACTGGAACAGCTGTTGGGAGACAGATGGTAGCCTCCCGTCAAGGCCATCCAGTGTGTTCTTTAACGTGGACAGGGTATGACTCTCCCGCACACGGGCCCACGGCTTAACGTCCCATCCGACGGACGGCGGCCTTTCCAAGCCCATCGGTGTCCCCTACTGACCGTGGGCAGGGCGGGGAATTTTTGCGGAGATAAATCTCAACGCTGACCCAGCTGGGACTCGAACCTGCGAAATACAGATTACGAGCCTGGCGCGCTACCGACTGAGTCCCCCCGCCCCCCCACTTATAGGTGATTCTAAAGATTCGTAATTCAGTTGCTAGCCATGGAGGAAAGGAATGTCTGTCAACAGAACTCTGTGGCTGAACAGAGAGATTTATCTTGGCCTCGAAATTAAGAACTGCTCTCGCAAAAACAGAGACTTTTAAAGTGGAATGATGCGATTTTTTATCTGTCTTCCTCTTACTTTTTGCTCATTTGTCGGTTTTTTTGGGGGTGGGAGTGGGGGGGTGGCTCAGTCGGTAGCGCGCCAGGCTCGTAATCTGTAGTTCTCAGGTTCGAGTCCCAGCTGGGTCAGCGTTGAGATTTATCTCCGCAAAATTCCCCGCCCTGCCCACGGTCAGTAGGGGACACCGATGGGCTTGGAAAGACCGCCGTCCGTCGGATGGGACGTTAAGCCGTGGCTCCGTGTGCGGGAGAGCCATACCCTGTGCACGTTAAACAAGCTGGATGGCCTTGATGGGAGGCTACCATCTGTCTCCCAACAGCTGTTCCAGTGGGTCCCCTCCCCCAACCTTCTCTGAGCCTTCGGGGTTCATGTGACCTGGCCATTTAGCCCATGGTGTGCAAAAAAGTGCCGCTCTGAGGTAAAACAACCTAACCGGTTTGTTTTTCAAAAGAGTTGTTCCACCATACCTTCCCAACCCTGTAACGACCCTAACAAGGTTATATACCAAACGAAAGCTTGTGACACCAAGAGTGTCATAGTCCATAAAAATTTAATACTTAGTTTTCTTCCTCCTTAAAAAGGGGGAAACGTATAAACAGCTGTTCCACTATTTTAGGCCCGTCCAACCAAACTTAATGAAAAGCCACTAGAAAAAAAAAAGCAACAAAAAACTACATACTTTAAAACGCGCAGAAAAATTATCTACTGAAAAACGAAAACATACATTTTTAATGAATAATAAATTGGAAAAATATATTTAAAGAAACAAGAAAAAAAAACATTTTTAATTTTCATTAATTTAATTTTTTAATATTCATTAAAAATATACATTTTTAATGAATATTTATCGGCAAAATCGTTTAGTTATGCACCTAAAAATATTTCGTCAAAAATTGGAAGAAATCGATCATTTTCAGTATATTCATTATTTGTATTATGTGACACAAGTTCCTTCGCAACGACCAACACATCTTTCGAATGCGACAAATTAAGCGTCAAATAAAAGCTTACGATGTGAGAAGTGTTAGAACCAGTGCTAGAAATTGGATTTTTGAACTAGAGGTACTGCAAAATACATCGATTCTATCTCTTCCAAAAAATAATAATAATAAAGTAAAAAAAATAAGTTACTCAAAGTAGCTGGCCAAAGCGGAGTGTAACATGTCTAGATTTTATTCCTCTTTAGTATTTTAAATAGCTATTTTTTTCCTTATCATCGGAGCTCTGGGACACTGACTGTCCCAATGCGTCCCACCCTATTTCCACCACTGGTTATATCCTATCTCAACTTAGTTTGGTGTCAAATGAAAGCTCATAAAAGGACCTTCGTCAATTACTTCGAATTTTGCCCCCCTACAATTCTTTGCTTCCAAAAAGGGACGGTATTTCCGTGGGGGTCGACTATAACAAGTTATATCTCAAATTACAGCCTTTGACGTCTCCAATGTCATGAGCCACATTAAACACAACTCAAAAAAGGCGGGAAGAAAAGTGTGGTCGACATTTATGCTTTACACATCCAATAAAAGTTTCTGAAGGTAAATGTTTTTAATCACATTTGAAAAATGTATATTTTTAAAATTTTTTAATTTATTATGTATATCTTTCTATACGCGCCATAAAAAGTAAAAAATAAAACTATAGCTTATGAACGGTGTAATCAGCCACTGAGATCGTATTCATTTCAAAGGTGGGACGGGGGTGGCTCAGTCGGTAGCGCGCCAGGCTCGTAATCTGTAGTTCCCAGGTTCGAGTCCCAGCTGGGTCAGCGTTGAGATTTACCTCCGCAAAATTCCCCGCCCTGCTCACGGTCAGTAGGGGACACCGATGGGCTTGGAAAGGTCGCCTTCCGTCGGATGGGACGTTAAGCCGTGGCCCCGTGTGCGGGAGAGATATACCCTGTGCACGTTAAAGAACACTCTGGGATGGCCTTGACGGGAGGCTACCATCTGTCTCCCAACAGCTGTTCCAGTGGGTCAACTCCCCCAACCTTCTCTGAGCCTTCGGGGTCCATGTGACCTGGCCATTTAGCCCATGGTGTGCAAAAACAGTGCCGCTCAGAGGTAAAACAACCCAACCCATTTCAAAGGTAGATAGGACACCGTTTTACTCAGGGCCGGCCTAAGGCACGATCGAGCCGTGAGCGCAAAATTCATCGATTTTGCGCCCACCGAAATTGGCTGCACAGGGCGCCAAATTCATTGATTTATTATAATCGTAAGTTGAATAGGGCTCACCGAAAAATCTTGTACCGGTGCACTATCTTCCTTTGAAATGAATACGAATTTAGTGACTGCACCATCGGTATGTGTTAGGTTTATTTTCTACTTTTCAGGGAGCATATAGAAAGATGGGTAATTTTTAAACTTTTAATTTATTTATATCTTTAATTTTCTAATTTATATATTCTATTGGATTCTTAATAAGATTCAAGATTTCTTTCAATCTACGTTTCCCTGTAAATTTCTATAAGTACTATTTAGGTATAAAATCTCTTATATATGGAAAGGTCAGTCGGTAGCGCGTCAGGCTCGTAATCTGCTGTTTCCAGGTTCGAGTCCTAACTCAAACTAACTAAATGCTGACTCAATGCTGGTTCAAACTAACCAGCATTAAGATTTATCTCCCCTAAACTTCCACCCTGGTGAAAAAATCCCTAAATTCTCCCCTAAACTTCCAACTCGGTAAGAAAAGAGACACCGATAGTCTTGGAAAGGCCAGCATCCGTTGGTTCTACATCTGTTACCTAACTGCTTAACATCTGCGTTTAAAAATTGGTTCATTTGAAACCACCGGCAATAATTTCCGTTTCAACTTCATTCAAATGAAGCAATGTGCGAAAATAACCAGCAGCGAGCAAACGCAGCGATGTCCCATTGTGTGTGACGTCGAAAACAGGTTAGTGGGCCAGTTCGTTCTAGGAGGTATTGCCAGTACTCCGTATCACAAATTATAAAGATGTGCAAAGGCAGAGGATTGAGCATTTCTTGACAGGTATCTATGTGGTGAAACAGGACATAAGAGATGGATTCTTGGAACGGTTGCCATTATAAAAAATATCCCTTCAAGCAGCTGCTTGCCACAGAGATCTGACAGGAGCCTGTCAGTTTATATGCCACAGTAGAAGGTCTGAGAGGATGGCAGGACCTCAGCAGAAAAACGACACATACATCCATGCCTTACCCGGGACTCGAACCTAGGTCCCTACATATCATAAATCCAGAGCGACCAGCTACACACTAGATGTTATCAAGAAGATCAGCATTGCTTTCTTCCCCCCTAAAACAGTGGCCACAATCCTGCAACCCAGAGAACAGTAGCCAAAGCCACGAGATGCCCCAATACTCTGGCTACAAGATCATCCGAAACGATCTTTGCTTGTAATGCAAGTAAGTTCCGTATCCACAGATTGTTGCCCCGCCATGTAACGGAACGCAGTTACCTGGTGCTCGACAAATGGAATAAATGTGTCCACATTGGAAGAGGGATACGTCTACCTAGAGAACTGCAACAAATCCCAGTCGATAAAATTATCGATTTATCAACGAAATAGCCTATCACAAGTGGTATAGAGAATGTGCCGAAAGTTTTCCCAAAGATTTCAGGGTCATTGCTGGGTACAACTATAACGAGAAATTGCAAATCCGTAGGGTGGGGGGCGGGGGTGGCTCAGTCGGTAGCGCGCCAGGCTCGTAATCTGTAGTTCCCAGGTCGAGTCAAAGCTGAGTCAGCGTTGAGATTTATCTCCGCAAAATTCCCCGCCCTGTCCACGGTCAGTAGGGGACACCGATGGGCTTGGAAAGGCCGCCGTCCGTCGGATGGGACGTTAAGCCGTGGCTCCGTGTGCGGGAGAGCCATACCCTGTGCACGCTAAAGAACACGCTGGATGGCCTTGACGGGAGGCTACCATCTGTCTCCCAACAGCTGTTCCAGTGGGTCCCCTCCCCCAACCTTCTCTGAGCCTTCGGGGTCCATGTGACCTGGCCATTTAGCCCATGGTGTGCAAAAAAGTGCCGCTCAGAGGTAAAACAACCCAACCCAACCGTAGGGTGGAAAAGAGCGACAAAGTCAATTCTCTCTACTCTCAGATAAATGTCCTGGAGATAATATAATGAGACAAATTGCCTGTCTTGTAAGATACGGATGACAGCACCTTGTAGTTGCATCTAGATAAAACTTCGACTCATACCTCAGCGTCTACACGCACATATCTTCAAAGGATGGCAGAGGAAACAGGAATCCGCACTATATCATTTGAGGACATTCCTTTAAAGCAATTTCAAAGGAATGTCCTCGAATGATTCACCCATAAACTTTAGCTCATTTGGACTCTTGAAACGGGCTCTGAGTAGACGTCGACTGCGGACTGTTAATGGATTTTGGAAAGCTTGTAGAGAAGAATGGGACTGATTAGATATGAAAGTGTTTCGCAAAAGCCTACTTCAGTGAAAGGTATGCTTCAGGTAGGGTTATTATAAGTCCTCCAAAAAGAGGACATATCCTCTTTTTGGCCTTTCCAAGCTCGCAGGCCTTTCCAAGCTCATCGGTGTCCCCTACTGACCGTGGGCAGGGCGGGGAATTTTTGCGGAGATAAATCTCAACGCTAACCCAGCTGGAACTCGAACCTGGAAACTACAGATTACGAGCCTGGCGCGCTACCGACTGAGCCACCCCCGCCCTCCTCTTTTTGGAATTTTGAAAAAAAACATGAAATGTTGTCCTTTTTGTATAAACTCATAACATATTTTAAAGTACTTTTTTTTGTACTTTCCCTTTTTAAATTTCTTGAACCCGTGAATGTAATATAATTTACTGTTAACCGTGAAATAATTTACTGTAAATGCAAATCGTGAAGTCTAAATTAACTAAGTTAATATTGTAAACGTTACTTTATCTGTAATCTTAATATTACCAAATTATATGCCAGATTAAAAAAAGTATGCGTATGTAAAAAAATTGCATAAAATCATGCTTCCGCCCACAGATAGAGGAACTATGAAAGTTGACAACAGTATTTTTTTTTTGTTTTCATTTGCAACATAAAGGACAGCGAAGGAATTAAGGAACTACTTCTAGTTCGTACAAACCTTCTTATACAAGAGTATGCCTTACCATTTCCTCAGTCAGAGTTAATACAAACACACAAAGTTTGCCTCCTCGTACAAAAGACAGTTTCAAATCACTAGGCCAATTAAGGCCAAATAACGCTTGATTGCTTATCAAGTATGAATAAAAATCGGCAGGTCATACATTTTATAGTGTACTGAATAAGTATTACGTCTTTTTCTGACTGAACTGTTAGTCGATGCTTGAAATAAAACCTAGTAAGAAAAACTTATTTCACAAATTGAAACCTTGTCCTCCACTTCTAGCTTTTTTTTTTTGTCCTCCTTTTAGAACACTGGCATCTGGTAACCCTAGTTGTAGGGCAATTGTTGCACAACGGGGACACCAGATAGAACACGATCAATAGTGATGTAAAGGCAGGGTCCGATTTACACCTCACACGCCCCTAGAGCACAAAGTGGTAATGTGCCTTATAATTAGTGTTTTTTTTTATTTATTCAACCTAGAAAAAAAAGGAGATAATATAGACGAAACAGATGTCGTATTAGTGATAAATAATACGGTTATATTATTATAATATTCAATACGCAGTAAGATTTAAAAATCAAATTATCTATTTTTATACTTGTACATTTTTTTCGTCACTTACTTTTTTGCTCTTTGAATGAAGAATTGATAATAAATTATTAAAAATATTGAGACATTTCTGTGTGAATGGAAAACTATATTCAAAGGAAACACTACAAAACGGTAACCTGGCTCCTGCAGTTCAATGCTTTCATTTCGGCGCATGCGCATTTGTGTCATTGCCACACTAGACAATGTTAAGCTTCCAGGTGGTAAGGGGGTGGCTCAATCGGTAGCGCGCCAGGCTCGTAATCTGTAGTCCCCAGGTTCGATCCCAGCTGGGTCAGCGTTGTGATTTATCTCCGCAAAATTCCCCGCCCTGCCCACGGTCAGTAGGGGACACCGATGGGCTTGGAAAGGCCGCCGTCAGTCGGATGGGACGTTAAGCCGTGGTCCCGTGTGCGGGAGAGCCATACCCTGTGCACGTTAAAGAACACGCTGGATGGCCTTGACGGGAGGCTACCATCTGTCTCCCAACAGCTGTTCCAGTGGGTCCCCCTCCCCCAACCTTCTCTGGCCTTCGGGGTCCATGTGACCTGGCCATTGAGCCCACGGTGTGCAAAAAAGTGCCGCTCAGAGGTAAAACAACCCAACCCAATGCAGGTGGTAAATGTTAAAATTCGTATTGATAATACCAAAGCAGACGATGCAGCCCTGATTCGCAAAGCAAATGTCGTCACTATCTACGTAATACGGCAAATAATGATTATAAAACGAATATAAAAATTATATTATGTTGATTTAGATATGACAAATAATAAATACTAAATTTGAAATTCTATTTTTATTTTTTGCGATTGTTTTTGGCTGGGCAGTAATCCAGGTGACCTAATGGACGAGCCGCCCCTGGTCCACCAAGTCCTATAAATATCTGGTGGAAAGCAAATTCAAGTGCAGCGTGGGTAAAAAAGACTGATCTGACTGATTTCGAAAAGGAATTGGAGTGCGATGGGTGCGATCATCCGAAACAGAGGAAATGGAACTCGGCAGAAAATCACGCACAATATCCCAAATGTGTGGAGAATTACAACTGTCTCAAAACACGCGCTGGAAGGAAAAAAGGCTCTGGCAGACAGGGACAGGCATTTGTTGACACGAACTATACGGCTAAACAATGTTGATACAGTTTATCAGCTAAGAGACAACCTGGCCATTGTCAGTACTTTTGAACTACTGCTACCCTAAGCAGTACTTCAAAAACCATTTCAAAGAAAACGATGGACAGAGAATTGGAAACTTTGAAATTTGCGAACTTATGGCGAAGTATTAAGTAGGTTTTCATAGTAATTTGGCCTGGCAGTGCATATTTTTTTAAATAAAGACTGCTTAAAGATCCTAGGCCGTATGTTATTGGATGACTTCCATAACACCCTTGAATATCTCACTGCTTTTTTATTATTAATTGTCAGGGGCGGGGGTGGCTCAGTCGGTAGCGCGCCAGGCTCGTAATCTGTAGTTCCCAGGTTCGAGTCCCAGCAGGGTTCGGCGTTGAGATTTATCTCCGGAAAAAATCCCTGCCCTACCCACGGTCAGTAGGGGACACCGATGGGTTTGGAAAGGCCGTCGTCCGTCGGATGGGACTTAAGCCGTGTCCCCGTGTGCGGGAGAGCCATACCCTGTGCACGTTAAAGAACGCGCTGGATGGCCTTGACGGGAGGCTACCATCTGTCTCCCAACAGCTGTTCCAGTGGGTCCCCTCCCCCAACCTTCTCCGAACATTCGGGGTCCTTGTGACCTGGCCATTTAGCCCATGGTGTGCAAAAAACTGCCGCTCAGAAGTAAAATAACCCAAGATTAATGAGAGACAACCACCTGTCTCCCAACAGCTGTTCCAGTGGGTCCCCTCCCCCAACCTTCTCTGAGCCTTCGGGGTCTATGTGACCTGGCCATTTAGCCCATGGTGTGCAAAAAAGTGCCGCTCAGAGGTAAAACAACCCATTATTAATTGTCACATTCTTTGAATGCTGTTTTATCGAAGGCTTTCCCGTTTCCTATTAGCACCGAAGCAACCTCTCTGTTGATACTGCTAAAAATAACTTCATGTAAACTGACAGTTGACTTGATGAAAAGCTGTTCTAAAGGCATCAGTGTTAGTTTTCCCACACACATCTAGGTTGCCAAACATGAAAGCTCAATTTTTCAGACAAATACCAGAACTACTGATTTCTCCAAAAAATCCGAAATCAGGGAAAAGGGTTCAGATTTTCAGGGAGAGGTGGGTGGGATCGATGTTATTGAGATCCGGTGATGTAGTGGTTAGTGCACTTTGTTACTGATCAAAAAGGGACCTGGGTTCGAGCCCAGATAAGATGTGAATGTTTCTTTTTTGTTTTATCATTTTGCTGAGGTCTCGTCTTCCTGTGGCATATTATACTGGGTTGGGTTGTTTTATTTTTGAGCGGCATTTTTATTAACACACAATGGGCTAAATGGCCAGGTTACAAGGATCCCGAGGGCACGGAGGTTGGGGAAGAATGTGACAATTAATACCAGAAATGCAGTGAGATGTTCAAGGGTGTTATGGAAGTCATCCAATAACATACGGCCTAGGATCTTTAAGCAGTCTTTATTATACCCACTGGACCACTTTATTTATACCCACTGGACCGTGTTGGTAGACAGATGGTAGTCGCCCGTCGAGGTCATCTAGCGTGTTCTTTAACGTGTGCAGGGTATGGCTCTCCCGCACACAGAGCCACGGCTTAAAGTCCCATCCGACGGACGGCGATCTTTCCAAGCCTATCGTGTCCCCTACTGACCGTGGGCAGGGCGAGGGGGGGGGGGGGGAGTTTTGCGGAGATAAATCTCAAAGCTGGCCCAGCTGCAACTCAAGCCTGGCCAAAGCCGTGCGAGTCACCTCCACCCCCAAATTATACTGCCAGACTCCTGTCAGACCTCTGCGGCAAACAGCTGCTTGAGGGATAATTTTTTTTTTACATTCTGCTTTTATATTTTAAGATCTAAGAGTGGAAAAGACTAGTCTGTCAATTCTATGTGTATTAGTCGATCTTTGAAGGGTGATGAAATTGAGGAAAATCTGTGATTAAAATTCGTTGATGATTAAATTCTCTGGCACTATTTTAAGTCCAGTCGTCAATTGGTGCTACTGGTTCAGCCATGCCATTTAGAGATGAGGAGAGCATAGGTTCGGATTCAGAAAAACACTTACAGTATGAGATTGAGCAGATCAGAACACCGTCCCGGTACCTATATATTTTCTATATATTTTATTTTCTTTCCAAATACTGTTACAATACAAGCTCGTAATCTGCAGTTCCCAGGTTCGAGTCCCTCCTGGGCCAACGCTGAAATTCATCCCACAAAACTCCCCACACTACCCTCGATCAGTAGGAGACACAGATGGGCTTGAAAAGATTGCCGTCCGTCCGATGGGACTTTAAGCCGTGGTCCCATATGAGGGAGAGCCATACACTGTGCACGTTAAAGAACACACTGGATGGCCTTGACGGAGGCTAATATCTGTTTCCTAACAGTTGTCCAGTGGGTCCTTGTGACCTGGTCATTTAGTCAATGTGTGCAAAAAGAGTACTTCTCAGAGGTAAATAACCCAACCCATTTCGGATCTAGAAAAAAATAATAGGAGAGAAAAGGGTGGGGGGGATAGAATACTTTTCCGGTATAAAATTTTCTTTCGTTTTAGTGGTATTTATAAATTTCCTTGGAAAATACGTGTAATATATTTATATTTCTAATATTTTTCCACCTCCGTTGCCGTTATTAACATTCTTAAGAGGGTTGGGTTGTTTTACCTCTGAGCGGCACTTTTTTGCACACCATGGGGCTAAATGGCCAGGTCACATGGACCCCGAAGGCTCAGAGAAGGTTGGTGGAGGGGACCCACTGGAACAGCTGTTGGGAGACAGATGGTAGCCTCCCGTCAAGGCCATCCAGCGTGTTCTTTAACGTGCGCAGGGTATGGCTCTCTCCCGCACACGGAGCCACGGCTTAACGTCCCATGCGACGGACGGTGGCCTTTCCAAGCCCATCGGTGTCCCCTACTGACCGTGGACAGGGCAGGGAATTTTGCGGAGATAAATCTCAACGCTGACCCAGCTAGGACTCGAACCTGGAACTACAGATTACGAGCCTGGCGCGCTATCGACTGAGCCACCCCCGCCCTATTCTTAAGAGGAGTCATGGTCCCTTGAAATCCTTCCGCCCTCTTAGATCCAGCTCTGATTAGACTGATTCCTTTTACTCTCAAACATGTATTGGAAAGCAAACCTTGATGGTTGTTAAGCAACCAATATATGCTAATAAAAATCTGCGGATGCGGACAGAACTTTTGTTATACGCGCAGGGCCCTATAAGTTTCGAACGTTGGCAGTGTTGCCAAACTTAGCTTTTTCAACCTACAACTAACTTTTTTAGCAGCTGTGTAGCTTTAAAAATTTTCAATATCGCTTTTTTTTATAAAAAAAAAACTGGCGTTTTCCGTTTTGAGTTTTTAAATCGCATTTTAACAATTAAAAATTTGATGTTTCTTAAACATTAAAAAACAGCTTTTTTTCATGCCAAAATTCTTTTCTTAAACTTAGGCTAGCCTATTTTTTTACCCATGAATTGACAACACTAATCGTTTCGATACCAACGAGATAATTAATTTGATTATTAAATTATATTCTAATTAATTAATAATCAACTTTTGGAACCGGTGCGCACTCTATCTATTTTACCTCGTTGTTCGATGCACAAGTTCAAAAGTCATCAGAAATATGGGGCGCGGGTGGCTCAGTCGGTAGCCCGCCAGGTTCGAGTCCCAGATGGGTCAGCGTTGAGATTTATCTTCGCAAAATTCCCCGCCCTGCCCACGGTCAGTAGGGACACCGATGGGCTTGGAAAGGCCGCCGTCCGTCGGATGGGACGTTAAGCCGTGGCCCCGTGTGCGGGAGAGACATACCCTGTGTACGTTAAAGAACACGCTGGATGGCTTTGACGGGAGGCTACCATCTGTCTCCCAACAGCTGTTCCAGTGGGTCCCCTCCCCCAACCTTCTCTGAGTCTTCGGGGTCCATGTGACCTGGCTATTTAGCCCATGGTGTGCAAAAAAGTGCTGCTCAGAGGTAAAACAATCCAATCCATCAGAAATATACTTTAAATCTTGGTTTTTGTTCAAGACATTATCAAAATAAAACGATTAGAAGGGAAAATACGAACTGTTTATTTGTGAAGTTGCAATTCAACGAAAACTAATCTCGTACCTTGCAAGATACAGTTTGAATTAAGATCTGGCAACCTGTTCTGACTTTACACAGTTACAGCAATATTATTATAGTATATTATTTTAAAAAAACTAGAATAGCAAAGGTACGAGTTGCAAAAGAGATTACAAATTTCGATAACGTTTTCGATGAATTCCTTGTGGATTTCTTATGAAAACTAGAAAGTCGAATAAATTTTGGTGAATATTGAATGCTCATTTGGAAGAGTGTTTCATTTTCCAACTCTAGAGCCTCTAACGGTGAATATTAAAATTAAGGGAAGTTTCGAAAAATGAGAATCTATAAATAGATAAAACAGCAGGTAGAGATAGGGCTGTATAAAGACCTCGCAATTCCTTTTGTGACGTTATGAAATGAAATGATAGAGATAGAGTCAGAATATTAGTATCATAATTGCAATATCCGCTTATTACAGGTGTCGTTATTTTTAGTGGAATTGTTATTTAATATAAAATGTTACAAATATCTCTTTATTTAACTAAGTGTCATTTGAATTTTTTTTTTAAAATGGACCTTTGCATTGTACCAGGGTGCAAAATATCCGCAATTATCGGAAAAAGCTTTTAAAATTGTTTTCCCCTTTCCAACTACGCATCTTTGTGAAGCTGGATTTTTTTTAAATGATTCGGCCAAAAAAAAAAATGTCGCAAGAGATTGAATTCCAGAAGCAGACATGTGAATCCAGCTGTCTTATATTCAGACAGATATTAAAAAAGCTTCTAAAAAATGCCAACTCTTATCTCAACAATGCCACTCTTATCAATAAAAATTAAAAAAAAAACATTGTTTTGGAAAAAATAAAAAATATGTTCTGTTAAACAAGTAATGGTTTTATTTTTAGCATTTTTTTCAAGCTATTTATGATTAAAAATAAAAGAATTAATAAATATATGTTTACAAAATTTATCAAAGTTTTAAATTCTAATGCAGTAAACATCGATAGGTAGAGCCCCGCAATGAAAAATTGAAATGTTTTAAGAAGTGGGTTGTTTTACCTCTGAGCGGCACTTTTTTGTACACCATGGGCTAAATGGCCAGGTCACATGGACCCCGAAGGCTCAGAGAAGGTTGGGGGAGGAGACCCACTGGAATAGCTGTTGGAACACAGATGGTAGCCTCCCGTCAAGGTCATCCAGCGTGTTCTTTAACGTGCACAGGGTATGACTCTCCCGCACACGGGGCCACGGCTTAACGTCCCATCCGACGGACGGCGGCCTTTCCAAGCCCATCGGTGTCCCCTACTGAACGTGGGCAGGGCGGGGAATTTTGCGGAGATAAATCTCAACGCTGACCCAGCTGGGACTCGAACCTGGGAACTACAGATTACGAGCCTGGCGCGCTACCGACTGAGCCACCCCCGCCCCTTTTAAGAAGTGTATTTTTGTTTTATTTGTAGGAAATTATAACGAATGAATAAAGTAAATATATTTCGTTACGTTTCCCGTTACAGACAAAAACTTTAGTATCGTTTTTTGTTACGGTTTTCGTTACAGCAAAATGGAAATTTCGTTTCGACGTTACGTTTAACGCTATTTCGAAATATTTTTAGTACAAATGCAAAATAAGGAAATATATGTTATAATTTTTTTATTATATATGTATGCAATAGAGTCGTCCAGCGGTTTGCATCAATTCAATCAATCCACTTGTTAAAAAACGTAAAAAGATGTAAAAAGAAACTTATCAGTATTAATAACAATTATTAATAACGAAATTAATACATATGTGTAAATAAAATTGTTGCAAGTACTTGTTCTGCTATTGATTCTTAAAAATTGTGGTTTAAGAATAATAATGAAATAAAATTTTCAATTAGAAGACCCAATTATAAATAAATAGGATGACACCACTGTAAGAATTCTAATAATGTAAGCCTTGCAATCGAAACTACTGATGACAGGCATGTAACAGGATTTAGTTTCGCGGGGGGGGGGGATGGAAGTCCGGAAATTTAGCATTGGGCAGGGTTCGAGAATTTAGTTTCGAGGGAGGGTCCGAAAATTTAGTTAGAAGGGGTGGGAATTTAGTTTGGGGGGGGGAGTGACTCTGAGAATAAGACTTGAGTAGGGTTTTCAAATTACTAAAGTATTTCATGTGACAGTAAAGTTTAATATGATATTTTATGATACATGTAATAAAATTATATAGTTACTTTATTTTTATCTACTTTTAGTGTCGGGCATAAAATATATAAAAAAAAAAATACCCCCTCAAGCAGCTGCTTGCCACAGAGGTCTGACAGGAGCCTGTCAGTTTATATGCCATAGTAGAAGGTCTGAGAGGATGGCAGGACCTCAGCAGAAAAACAACACATACAACCATGCCTTATCCGGGGCTCGAACCCAAGTCCCTTAAATCAGTAGCCAAGCGCGCTAACCACTCGGCCACGGGACGGCTAAAAACTCTGTCAGAAGTGGGTTTTGGAACCACTCCATGAAACGAGGGCCAGAGATTAAATCTAGCGCCTTAGACGAGACTCAAAAATTATAGAAAGGCACCTTTTTTGGATTTCAAATCAGGCAGAAAAGTTTGAGATTTCGCATAAGACGATCGGTTTTTTTGGGAGGTGGGGGTGAACCCTGAACCCCCCTAAATACCTCCCTGGCTGAAGTAATTACCCCCAAATTTCTAGGAATTGTTCAGAATAAAACGAAGCATCATTAATAAAAATTTCTAAGCACAAGTATGCAATCGTAATTCTAGTACTAAAACGTTTTTTGTGCACAGATTAATATTTTTAAAACAAGTCGGTAAAATGAACTCATGGAAATTTAAAAAAAGAAGCGAAATTCCCTTCAGAAATATTAACATTATAACCCATAGTCGATGAAAATTAAAAAAAAAAAACGAAATTCATCCAAAAATATTGGCATTATAAAGCAATCAATGCTATTCTACAATTTATTTATCATTTATAAGCAAAATGTCGTCTAATAATTTTGGATTATTAGAATTATTTCTTTTGTCAGAAAGAATCCATTTAAACATATAAAAAAAAGCTCTCCCTGTAGATACCTGAAGACCCTGTAGACCCTGTAGATACCTAAGTAGTACTACTAGAATAATTCTTTGCAGTGCTTCCCTTTGTTTCGAGGGGGGCGGGGGGGGCTCAGTCGGTAACGCGCCAGGCTCGTAATCTGCAGTTCCCAGGTTCGAGTCCCAGTTGAGTCAGCGTTGAGATTTATCTCCGCAAAACTCCCCGCCCTGCTCACGGTCAGTTGGGGACATCGATGGGCTTGGAAAGGCCGCCGTCCGTCGGATGGGACGTTAAGCCGTGGCCCCGTGTGTGGGAGAGCCAGACCCTGTGCACGTTAAAGAACACGCTGGGTGGCCTTGACGGGAGGCTACCATCTGTCTCCCAACAGCTGTTCCAGTGGGTGCCCTCCCCCAACCTTCTCTGAGCCTTCGGGATCCATGTGACCTGGCCATTTAGCCCATGGTGTGCATAAATGTGCCGCTCAGGTAAAACAACACAAACACAACACGCTGCTGTTTATGTAAACTCGCTAATCATAACACTCTACCACCTAAATTCCAAATTTGTAGCATAGGTCGTTTACAATATTTAAATATTGCCATTTCGAACATTCCGGCCCTCTAATGGTAGAAATTCAAACTATTGGAAGATTTGGAAAATGCGAATCTCCGTACCAAAAAAAGTACTCGTTTGCTACAGTGTGACAACAATGAATTCTTTGAAAACTTATTTATCGAGATTTGCGTCATAGTGCAGCGATTCGTCCAACTAAAGTAAGGTGCAAGAAGAAAGGGCATAAAATAGATTCGGTTCCGAAGCTGTTTATGTTCAGCATCTGTAACCAAGTGATTTATAAGCTACAGACTTAGATAAGCAAGCGTTTTCCACGAGGAAGCTCGCTGCTAACAGATGTCGTCAAATGCCATCTGTGGCCTGTTGCCAAAACTGCTTTCGTAAAACTACTAAAAGCAGGTTCTGTACCCTTTGAGGGAGCGCTTTCGGCCAAAGTCGTCTTTATTGAAGACCCGATGTCACGTTTTGCGCATGGCGAATGACGTTACGACCAGAGGCCGTAACGTTTCCAATAATAATAGTTTATTGATTTAGTAAGCATTATACAGGGTGAATCTGAAAAAGTGGGCAAAACTTTACGGGGTGGTAGAACGCAGCTATACGAGCAATATTCGTCATGGAATGTATGGTCAGAACGCAAGCGGTGAGAAGTTAAAAGGTAGTTTTCCACTGTCACATTTAAAGAATGAACACAAGAAGGAGAGGAGATGCTTCAGAAAACATTTTATTAACAGGAATGTAATTGAGGTACAGGCTCAAAGAAATTGCTCAAAAGAGCTACCGCCAGCTGTAATGCAGGCTTCACACCTGCGGGATAGGGACCGACGCACATTTGCGAAAACACCAGGCATTTCCCGAATATCGCCGGCAACAACGGCGATCCTGGCGACTAGAACACATCGGAAACCGGTCGCGGTAACGTCTCTGTGCCTCACTTGCATTCCCGTCCGCCGCACCGTACACAAAGTGCATATCCGCCATTTCGTGGTTAGTATAACCAGCCATCCTCTCGGCAGTCCACCGGTAGAAATGCCGTTGGGTGCGAGGACCGACCCTTTTATACCATTTCCAACGCCACCTAGCGGCTCGCCGTTTGCGTTCCGACCATACATTCTATGACGAATATTGCTCGTATAGCTGCGTTCTACCACCCCGTAAAGTTTTGCCCACTTTTTCAGATTCACCCTGTATATGTAGATATATAATATGAAGATCCAGCGAAGGTCAGGAAGCTTCCCCACAAAACTAAAAGTTTTTCCAAATCACTCTTTGGAATCTAATAAAACACATGCAGCTTCAATCAACAAGAGAAACAAAAAATACCTTTGAGTAAACAACTAGAAGCACACACACACCGCCTCTGGCGAATATGGGAATTTCGTTTTCAAAGACAATGAAGTTTTCCATTTTCACTTTTTAAAAGTTTTAATTGGAGCTAATCGATAATGGGGAAGAAGCAAATACAGAGGGCGTACAAAAAGTTCTTGACATGCGTCTGTAGATTTGCACTCGATCCTCCGAAGTTACGACTTATTTGAAAGCTTGTCTAAACGTGTCAATAAGTATTAAAAACAAAGGTCGTATTATCATTTCTCTCTTTGTTGGCGGCGCCTAAAGATAGGTCTGTGAAATCTATGAGTTGTTGCTATGGCGTCTACTAAAGACGGGAAATATTTTACATTTTCATAAGGATGGACGCGCAAAAAAAAAAATTCATGCTGATTTATCACAAGTATATGGAGTTCATGCCTATTCATATGGAACTGTTACAGGGTTGGGTTGTTTTACCTCTGAGCGGCACTTTTTTGTCATGGGCTAAATGGCCAGGTCACGCTCAGAGAAGGTTGGGGGAGGGGACCCACTGGAACAACTGTTAGGATACAGATGGTAGCCTCCCGTCAAGGCCATCCAGTGTTTTCTTTAACGTGCACAGGGTATGGCTCTCCCATATACGGGGCCACGGCTTAACACCCCATCCGACGGACGGCGGTCTTTCTAAGCCCATCGGTGTTCCCTATTGACAGTGGACAGGGCGGGGAATTTTGCGGAGATAAATCTCAACGCTGAACCAGCTGGGACTCGAACCTGGGAACTGTAGATTACGAGCCAAGCACGCTACCGACTGAGTAACCCCCGCCCCCAAGTTCATCGGTGTCACCTTTCTGAACGAAGGCAAGGTGGGAAATTAGAGGACATTAATGTGAACACTGATTCAGCTGGGATCCGAACCTGGTAATTAAATAAATGAAAAAATAAATACCCCCTCAAGCAGCTACTTGCCACAGAGGTCTGACAGGAGCCTGTCAGTTTATATGCCATAGTAGAAGGTCTGTGAGGATGGCAGGACCTCAGCAGAAAAACGACACATACAACCATGCCTTACCCGGGGCTCGAACCCAGGTCCCTTAGATCAGTAGCCAAGCGCGATTACGAAACTAGCGCGCTACCGAATGAATCAACCCCCGTCCGCTACAAAATTGGGCGATTCATAAAACGCAATATGATACCAAATATTAGTCAAAATTGCTGAGACACAACAGTCATAACGGAACTGCCTTCTTAATAGGTTTAATAGTTTTTTTTAAATAGAAAAATATATATTTAGGGTTTTATCGCGCTTTAGGACTTAGGTTATATACACTATTTTGCAAAAAGTGTCCGGACCCTTTCATGCTAAGTGAGCGAATAACCACATTCAAATCTACCTAACTTTGAAAATAAGCTTTTTACGGAAAAAGAGTCATAGACATAAATTGAAGATCTCGGTCAGAGCTCTCTAAATCTCTATTTTCTATCATATTAATCTAATGTTTAACAAAGCATTCCCTACCCCCCGTATTGATGAAAACTTCAAAAATCCTTACACAAAATTCAAATATCGCATTTACATTGCGAACAACTTGTTATAATTGTGATTTAACTTTTTGAAGTAAATTCTCAAAACTAGCAAAAGTTTCACTTAATGTTTCAGCTTCCATAACTCTTTAAATATTAGATTAATATTATAGAAAATAGAGATTTAGAGAGCTCTAACCGAGATCTTCAATTTATGTCTAGTGACTTTTTTCCGTAAAAAGCTTATTTTCAAAATTAGGTAGATTTGAATGTGGCTATTCGTTCACTTAACATGAAAGTGTCCGGACACTTTTTGCAATATAGTGTATTTCGCCAAACTAAAGACAAAATAAACGATGCAAGTCTGAAACCCTGAATCAAAAATAAAAAGACGAATGGAAAAATCACAAACATGCAAGTAGTAAAAGGGGGTTGGGTTGTTTTACCTCTGAGCGGCACTTTTTTGCACACCATGGGCTAAATGGCCAGGTCACATGGACCCCAAAGGCTCAGAAAAGGTTGGGGGAGGGGACCCACTGGAACAGCTGTTAGGAGACAGATGGTAGCCTCCTGTCAAGGCCATCCAGCGTGTTCTTTAACGTGCACAGGGTATGGCTCTCCCGCACACGGAACCACGGCTTAACGTCCCATCCGACGGACGGCGGCCTTTCCAAGCCCATCGGTGTCCCCTACTGACTGAAAATGGAACATCGGTTCCATTTTTTAACTTTCACGATTCTTTTTCACGATTAACTTATCACGACAATGCAACCAATTAAAATATGTCTAATAATTGTTAAAACGGTGTCACAAAACTCGCACTTATATATCTGGAAACCAGGCCCGGTAGTAGAAAAGAATAAAGGAGGTGGGCTATAGCGACGGAATACAGCCAAAAAAAGGTAAAATTGAAGGCCAAGAGACTGAATTTCGATTGCAGAGTAACATTTTGTCGGAGTGTAAGGCCACAGTCGGAGGACTGCTACCTTAACCCATTCAATCAGTGGCCAATCAGAGAGTTTCAAAGGAGGCTTTGCGTGTAATGAGGGGGGCGGGGGTGGCTCAGTCGGTAGGGCGCCTGGCTCGTAATCTCGTAATCTACAGTTCCCAGGTTCGAGTCCCAGCTGGGTCAGCGTTGAGATTTATCTCCGCAAAATTCCCCGCCCTGCCCACGGTCAGTAGGGGACACCGATGGGCTTGGAAAGGCCGCCGTTCGTCGGATGGGACGCTAAGCCGTGGCCCGTGTGCGGGAGAGCCATACCCTGCGCACGTTAAAGAACACGCTGGATGGCCTTGACGGGAGGCTACCATCTGTCTCCCAACAGCTGTTCCAGTGGGTCCCCTCCCCCAACCTTCTCTGAGCCTTCGGGGTCCATGCGACCTGGCCATTTAGCCCATGGTGTGCAAAAAAGTGCCGCTCAGAGATAAAACAACCCAACCCGTGTAATGCGGATATTTTGACATACTTGAATGTTAGATTTTTGAAGATTTAGAAATTGATTTTAGAAAATGCTGTATATATCATATCGACCTCAAGGGTGGGAGATATTTATAAACCCATAAATCCCCTCCCCCTCTTTCCCCGTTGGGTACTCCACTACAATCAATAGCCTTAACGGGATCTGTAATTCCCCGTTTCGAGTTCCAGCTGGGCTAGCGTTGAGATTTATCTCGGCAAAACTCCCCGCCCTGCTCACGGTCAATAGGGGACACTAGTGGTCTTGGAAAGGCCGCCGTCCGTCGGATGGTACGTTAAGCCGTGTGCGGGAGAGCCATACACTATGTACGTTAAACAACACGCTGGATGGCCTTGACGGAAGGCTCCCTTTTGTCTCCCAACAGCTGTTCCAATGGGTCCCCTCCCTCAACCTTCTCTGAGCCCTCTGGTTCCTTGTGATCTGGCCATTTAGCCCATTGTGTGCAAAAGAAGTGCCGCTCAGAGGTAAAATAACCCAACCCTTAACGGGACATTTTCACCTGTCTCCTACCAGTTGTCCAGGATTCTTTCCCTTCTCTAATCCTGAACCCTTGCGCTTCATGTGTCTCAGCCATTTACAACACTCTATGGACAAAAGTGCCATCCAGAGCTAAAACAACTCTACCAGTCTCTCCAGAGTAAATGAGAGCTTATCTATTCCATTCCACTTAACTTTTTAAACTCTTTGTATAGTTTTAGATCTGCCGCTCTTAAAGTTCTGCTTCCAGTGCAACCGCAGACAGGGGTGAAACTGCCTCTTTCCCCACAGAACGAGATCTCAAGTACAAAGCAAACTGAAGCGACTGTTTGACCCAAGAATTGCAAAGGTCGGTAATCAACAAATTAGGTCGTCTTCTTGAAGCGTTTATTCATTCACGGCACGTGACTTATTCTCCTGATGGCTGAAAAGAGATTTTAGAGTGGATGTCGCAGTTTGCTGCAAGAGCGAGAAACGAGTTGGGTTGTTTTACCTCTGAGCGGCACTTTTTTGCACACCATGGGCTAAATGGCCAGGTCACATGGACCCCGAAGTCTCAGAGAAGGTTGGGGGAGGGGACCCACTGGAACAGCTGTTGTGAGACAGATGGTTGCCTCCCGTCAAGGCCATCCAGCGTGTTCTTTAACGTGCACAGGGTATGGCTCTCCCGCACACGGGGCCATGCCTCAACGTCCGATCCGACGGGCGGCGGCCTTTCCAAGGCCACCGGTGTCCCCTACTGACCGTGGGCAGGGCGGGGAATTTTGCGGAGATAAATCTCAACGCTGACCCAGCTGGGACTCGAACCTGGCAACTACAGATTACGAGCCTGGCGCGCTACCGACTGAGCCACCCCCGCCCCTCCGCATGATCGGATTAAGAACTTACGTTGTCCTAGATAAATATGCATTTAAGGGGATCGTCCCCTCATTTCAGATTTATAAGAAGAAAAATATAATATTTTGCAATTATTAATTGAAGTTGGTTCAGTAATGGGATTCCTGTTCGTCTTCCTACATAATTATTCAGCCCTCATCATACGATCAACGTCACAGATATCTGATAGATTAATGTTCCTAATTCGCAGAATAACTCAATCAACCATGCACTGTCCTGTTGTAATGCAGCTGGTCATTTAATTTGTGACGTAGTTAAAGCTATGCAATAACACAAATGTTCATCTAGAATACTTAAAGAAGGAAAAGGGGGAGAGGGGATCTGACCTCCATGGTCTGTCCCATTGGTCGAGTAGTTTAAGGCGTTTAAGGGGATCAGGTACATTGTCCGAATATTTTAAAGAGGGCAGGTGCATATTCTCCCTCGAAAAGTACAGCGCAATCACCCAGCAACCAGGGATGACTCTCAGAACCTATCACCGAACTGAGTTGGATTGGGTTGTTTTACCTCTGAGCGGCACTTTTTTGCGCACAATGGGTTAAATGGCAAGGTCACAATGACCCTGATAGCTTATAGAAGGTTGGGGGAGGAGACTCTTTGCAACTGATGTTGTGAGACAGATGGTAGCCTTCCGTCAAGGCCATCAGCGTGTTCTTTACAGTGCACAGGCAATACCAACTGGGTCTTAGAATTTGCTGTCGAGATTGGCGGTGGTAACGAAGCGTTTGTGTTGTTTTCGAGTAGACGAGTGAACGTGTGATTGTCTCGTGTTCATTACAAGAGTGTGTGTTCCTCGTGTTGTATTATCCGTTTCTAATTAATATTTGAAACGATATTTCAAGAATAGTTCAAGTGATAATCAAGTGGATTAAGTGTGTGTGAAACTATCCTTCTAAAGTTGCTGTCGGCTGTGCCTATCCGGTAAGTTGCCTATCTGCTTTGTTTGTTAAATCTTTGTTAACAATGTAATTTGCTTTGTATATCACTGTATGGGAAAGTTTGCATATTTAATTACACTTCTTTATGCTTTTTGAATACTTTTCTGCTATTATAATATGTTTTTTAAGACAAGTTGAGTTCCGGCCAAAAAAAAAAATGGAGGTTGAAACTGTGGTTTTTTGGAATCTACATTTCAGAGACTTTTTAATAAAGCAATAAATTTCGATCTTTTATTAGTGTTTTAGGTGTAAACTACATATATATATTACCTGCATATTAACATGCAAAAGTTTAAAATGAGTCCTTTTCGATAGTACTGAAGTATGGATGTTTAAAAGACCGATTTTTTTGGGAAGTTTATCTCCAAAGTAATGTTGTTTCATATAAAAATGGTAAACATTTACCTAGCTTTTAAATATTAAAAAAAGATTAAATTAAAATATTGTTAATTAAGGTATTTAAAGTTTCTATTTATATATATATATACAGGGTGAATCTGAAAAAGTGGGCAAAACTTTACGGGGTGGTAGAATGTATGTGTCGTTTTTCTGCTGAGGTCCTGCCATCCTCTTAGACCTTCTACTCTGGCATATAAACTGACAGGCTCCTGTCAGACCTCTGTGGCAAGCAGCTGCTTGAGGGGGTATTTTTTTTTTTTTTTTTTTAGAACGCAGCTATACGAGCAATATTCGTCATAGAATGTATGGTCGGAACGCAAGCGGTGAGAAGTTAAAAGGTAGTTTTCCACTGTCACATTTAAAGAATGAACACAAGAAGGAGAGGAGATACTTCAGAAAACATTTTATTAACAGGAATGTAATTGAGGTACATACTCAAAGAAATTTCTCAAAAGAGCTGCCGCCAGCTGTAGTGCAGGCTTCACACCTGCAGAATAGGGACCGAAGCACATTTGCGAAGACACCAGGCATTTCCCGAATATCGCCGGCAACAACGGCGATCCTGGCGACTAGATCCATATCGGTTTCAATGGGGCACTCGTAGATTAGGCTTTACACAAAGTGCATATCCGCCATTTCGTGGTTAGTATAACCAGCCATCCTCTCGGCAATCCACGGTAGAAATGCCATTGGGTGCGAGGACCGACCCTTTTACACCATTTCCAACGCCACCTAGCGGCTCGCCGTTTGCGTTCCGACCATACATTCTATGACGAATATTGCTCGTATAGCTGCGTTCTACCACCCCGTAAAGTTTTGCCCACTTTTTCAGATTCACCCTGTACATATGCATCCGCTGGTTAGAGCCACTTCAAATATTATTACTGAAATAACACCTGCCACTTTGTGTGTTTATCAATGGAAACAAATTATACAATATACATATAACTATTATTCTAAATTTGTATGTACTGGGGACAAAATTATTCAGTCTCTGAAATGCCCACTAAAATCTATGAAATATATTTCTGTGGCTGAACTCAATTCAAAATCTAGACTCAGTATTTGATAGTCATGTTCTCAAAAGAAAATTTTGTATACAAATAAAATAAGTTCCATAAATTGGTATCCTTTACAGAACTAAATGTATGACAGAATAACACAATTTGGTTGATATATTGTAAAAGTGTCAATACAAATAGCAGATTGTATCCTACTTGCTGAGTGAATGTTGATAGGTTTTGATATTCATGTGCAATTGGGAACTGGCATTCAATTTAAAGCAGTTTATATTTACAGTACTTTGAAAATATTTTGCTGCAAGAGTACTGAATGAATTGTGTTGTTGATATAATACACATTTAAAATAAAAATTTAGTTACTGTAATCTTCCTAATTTTTGATACAGAAATTGCTTTAATTGGCCAAAAGAATTATGGCATTTAAGAGTGGAATCTGGCAAAATGCCCGCATAAATTTTGGCAAATAATATTTTTTGGTCACTCAAAGTAAATTTCTCTGTGCCTAGTTATTGTATTTTGCATAAAGAAATTAATATTAAAAAAAAACTACAGCAGTTAGGAGGAAACCTGTTCTAAAGGGTATGTCAGTTTTTATGAAACAAATTATTTATGTTACTTTACATGTCATGCTAACAATTGACAAAAGGTACTCTTTATATTTGTGATAAAAAATTTAATTTAGATGGGAAACTAAATATTATTAAAAGTTTTCAGGGTTCACCATTATTGTTGTAGTGATTTTGCATGCACCTAAGATTTCTATCATAAATTAAGCAACATATGCTACATGCACATTGGGATATATTTCTCACAACATTTTTTTTTTGTCTGTCAGTGCATCTTTAAAATTTGCTGATAGTACAGTTGCTTTTTCCCACATCAGCATGCCAATGTCGTTGCAGTGTTAGTGGGTGCTGTTCAAATTATCATCCCTACAATTTTTAAGCATCTTCCTAAATATTTAAGTCCCCCCCCCCATCTGTTAAAAGGCTTTCTGATGCTGAAGAAGAAAATCTTCAAAAGGAAATGAAGCAAACCATTCTAGATCACAGAAACATATTCAGAATGATACCATTATTTGTCTAAATAATATCGAACACTACTTAAAAACTAAAAGTGTTGAATTACATAAAAAAATGGACATATTTTAGGACAAACTGTAAACTTGTGTTATGTTTGATGGATATTGAATCTGATTACCCTTGTTTCTGGATGTATAACTATAAATGAAAATTTAGAATTTAATGTTTACGTTGATAAGGTAAAAATATCTGTATCTAAGTTACCAAAGAAAATTGCTCTTTTAAACTCATTTAATGTGCTGGAGGAACTTATGAAGTATATTGAAAAGCAGAAAATATCGGCTAAGGTTGGAAATATTTTAGATTTCGCTGTTGCAATTTTAAAAATGTTACCAAATTATCAATAACATTTTTTCACTAAAAACAAATAAATAAAATCTCAGGTAAAAACAATGTATCTTTCACGATGTCAAACAAACCAAAATTACGATAGTGTGAAAATTATCTACAAGTTTAAGTAATTTTTCATAAAGATTTACATAAAAAATAATTGACGCGATTAGCAATTATACCTGGAAAAGAAATGCATAAGACTAGCAAAATGAGTGATTCATTTATAACATATATGCTAAATCTCATTGAAGAAATTCATAAAGCTTCTAAAGGTGAGGGGGTGAATATTAAAAATTGCAAAATATTTATAAGTAAATAATGAAATGATATATGCTAAACCAATTGAAGAAATACATAAATCTCCTAGAGGGTGAGGGGTACTAAGAGTAAATAAATTAATTCATATATAGTAAACCAACTGAAGAAATACATAAATCTCCCAAAGAGAAGTGAAAAAATATTAAATATTGCACAAAATTGAAGTGATTCAATTAATTTATATGTATAATATACCTAATGCAGAAAAACATAAAGCTTTTAAAGTGAGGAAATATTGGCATAAAATTACCCTGAGTGATTTTATGAAATCGTACACTAATTCAAATGAAGATGAAAGAAAAAATATAAAGGAGACAGAAATTTCGCAGGTATAATGATTAATTTAAGTCATACACACAGTAGTTTCAGAATAATATGACCACCTACCATAGTATATGTATGGTATATATATATATAATATATGTGTGTATATATATATATAATATATGTGTGTATATATATATATATTCAAATAACTGTAAAATACACATTAACTTTCCTATGAGTGATGGAAATAAAAGTTAGTAAAAGTTACCAAATTCAGTGATACATTTTTATCGTATACTTTGAACTAGAGGAAGAAATATATGTGCTTTCTTAGAAATAAGAAATGGTTCATTATATATGTGAAAGAGAGTGGACAAGATTAGGGATTCAATTAAATCATATGAACAAGCTAATTGTTGATATATACAGAAAACATAACAGAAAAGCTGCAGAATAGTGATTCAGACAAATGGTATACACTAACACATAGATTACCAGATATGTCAATAAACAAGCATAGAAGGTACCTAAAAATGGTGATTCAGATAAATAATGGGGACTATGTAATTGACATCTTTGCTTGTCATAATTAGAGTGCTTATCCCTCTTTATCTCCGCAAAACTCCCCACCCTGCCCACGGTCAATAGGGGACACCGATGGGCTTGGAAAGGCCACCGTCCGTCGGATGGGACGTTAAGCCGTTGCCTGGTGTGCGGGAGAATCATTCCCTGTGCACGTTAAAGATCACGCTGGATGGCCTTGACGGGAGGCTACCATCTGTCTCCCAACAGCTGTTCCAGTGGGTCCCCTTCCCCAACCATCTCTGAGCCTTTGGGGTCCTTGTGACCTGCCCATTTAGCCCATTGTGTGCAAAAAAATGCCGTTCAGAGTTAAACCAACCCCCAACCAACTGCTTATCCCTCATATAAATTCAAGTTTTTAGTAACACTTATCAAATTAAGCTAAAAAAAACTCCAACTATTCGTAATATTTCAATCACATTTAATGGCATATACTTTCTCACTCTAGGTATTAATGAAATGCCAGCTAGAACGAAATCATTTTACATTCCAAATGCAATGACTACAAAGTCTAATTACTTTACCACTGAAATATCAGTGGTATGTCAACTCTTATCTAAATCAATTTAGCACTAAAATATCACCGAATGTCAAATTTAGGTCATTTTTACCATTTTATAAGCGAAATGTTAACAATAAACTAAATCATTTTATCACTGATATCAGCAAAATATAAACTATAAACCGAACCATTTTACCACTTAAATATCACTTAATTTCAGCTATAAACCAAATCAATTTAGCACTAAAATCTCAGCGAATGTCAATTTTCAACTAAATCACTTTAACACTTAAAATATCAGCGAAATATCAGCTATAAACCAAATCATTTTACCACTAAAATATCAGCGAATGTCAACTATAAACCAAAATATTTTATCATTCAGATATCACTGAGATTTGAACTGCAAAACCAAATCACTTACTTAATAAAATTTTCAAAATTCCATTTACCTTGGGAGTTCTTGAAAGCGACGATGAAATTCTGATCGAAATGATTTTCCCAAAACATCACTTCGCACAAAAGAGTGAATTGCTCTTGCAACCAAGCACATTGTATATCCGAGTAGAGTCGTGGTGGTTAGGCCTAACAAAAGTGGCTCAAACAAAAATTGGGCACAATCTACAAATCACTTTACTGATTACACCTGAGGACGTTAAACATTCTAATAACAATTCACGTAATATAACCTCAAAAACGTGTAATATATATCTACAAATCTACAAAAGTTAAATTAAAAAATGCCGCCACAGCACTACATCTTGTCCAGCGAGAACAAATGAGACGAAAAGACTTAAGAGTCCCACCCGACTGATCATTCCCATTGGTGTCCCCTACTGACTGTGGGCAGGTCGGGGAGTTTTTCAGAGATCATCTCAAGGCTGACCCAGCCGGGACTCGTACCTGGGAACTGCAGATTACGAGCCTGGCACGCTACCGAACCAAACTGGAAGAAACACATATACTTAAAAAGAAAACTTATAAAGCCTATGCTCCAGTTATTTACAGTGATAAAATACAAATGAAAAGAAAAACAACGGATCAACGGCTACATGAAATATCGAGTAGTGCCTTTTTCACTCGCCTGCTCTGCTTTTCATCTGACCACTGCACCAGGGACGTACCCCTGGGGGGATACACCCCCCCCCCCCCCTCCATAGAAAATCCGGTCGTCTTATGCAAAACCTCAGACTTGTCTATCTCTTTTGAAATCCAAAGCAGTTGTTTCTGAATAATTTTATTTTGGCCTCATATTTTATGCCCGACACTAAAAATAGATAAAAAAAAAACCCATAAAATTTTATTCCTATAGAATATTATTTTAACCTTTCCTGTTCTGTGGAATATTTTTAGTAATTGGGGAACCCTTCTCAAGTCTTATTCTCAGACCCCCTCCACCTCCACGAAACTAAATTAAATTTCCGAAACTGAATTTTCAGATCCCTCGAAACTAAATTCTTCATGTCGTTTAAGCAGCACACTCCTTCAGTAATTTTGTAACTGCAAGAAAATGTTCCTGTTTCTTTCAGAATAGTGCTAGTTAATTATCTAGTGCAATGGTTCGCGACTTTTCCTGAAGTTAACTACACTGATTCACGAAACCTACAAAAGTGCGCCGCGGATTTAAGTATGATTGTTTTACCCACGAGCAACACTTTTTTCTACACATAATGAGATAAATGGTCAAATCACACGGACCCTAATCTCTGAGAGAAAGTTGTGGAAAAGAATCACAACAACCCCCAAGGGCTCAGAGAAGGTTAGGGGAGGAAACCCACTGAACAATTGTTAAGATATAGATGGAAGTCTCCCATCAAGTCCATCCAGCGTGTTTTTAACGTGCATAGAGTATGACTCTGCTTTATATGGAACCACGGCTAATGTCTCATCCGACGGAGGCCTTTTCAAGCTCGCAAAACTCCCCGCCCTGCATTAGGAAAAAGCACGCAAAATTCCCCTCTCTGCCTGGTCAGTAGGGGACACCAATGGGCTTGAAAAGGTCACCGTCTGTCGGGTGGGACGTTAAGCCGTGGCCTCGTATGCGGGAGACCCATACCTTTGCACGTTAAAGAACACACCAGATGGCCTTGACGGGAGACTATCATCTGTTTCCCAACAGTTGTTCCAGTCCCTCCCCCAACCTTCTCTGAATCCTCGGGGTCCTTGTGACCTGGCCATTTAGCCCATGATTTGCAAAAAAGTGCCGCTCAGAGGTAAAACAACCCAACTCAAAGCCTTTTCAAACCTATCGGGATCCCCTTTATCATTGTGAGCAAGACGGGGTTTGGAGGAAATAAATCTCAACGCTGTCACAGTTGGGACTCAAACCTAGGAACTAAAGATCACGAGCCTGGCCCGTTACCTACTGAGCCCCCCACCCCCCACCCCTAATATTCTTCGGTTTGAGTTCGAAAATTGCAAGTGTTGCCATGGAATTTACTGTTTATTGCTCCACACTGAAAGAATAATGCAGTCACTCCTTAATTGAATCAAGATTTACGAGCTAATTCTGTTCTGGTCCTTCTAACAGGAGTCAAAACCTCCATTATCAATAAATTAAAAAAATAGAGTTAAATGAGAGAAGAGAAACACACACAGAAAGCTTCTGGGAAAGCATCGCAAAGGCAAACTCTCACTTAATGCTATTCGCAAGAAAAACGTTTCCACTCCCACTGCATTCATCCAGTTTTCTTTTTATCCCACTTTGCCCGTTAGCATTCCTGGCGCATAAACTGTAAATAACTCCAATCGAGGCTTAAATTAGAACGCAGATGGCTCTTGACAGGTTACTCCTCGGGAGAATCCTTATCCGCAGCATCGCTCTTCTGACTTATCCCAGTGGAGCTGGTGCCCATCAGTTAAATCGGAATGAAAGGCAGCAATAGAGAAGAGAATTCATTTTGCATGGGATGAAGAGTTTCCCGCGGCATAATCACGTGTTCTTTAAATGACGTTACATTTGTGTTTTGAATAATGCAGATTAAAAGTGACAGGGAGAGTTCACAGCTGACAGCATTAGTTATGTTTCGAGAGAAAGGCGTTATAATTATTTCGGGGCATTATTCTGAGGTTGATTTTATTCACTTTCTTTTTCCTTCCGATATTAATGATTAGTTAGAGTTTCGAAGGACGTAGCTACAGAAATGGAAATTCATTAGAATATTAATCAGAAATTTCGATTTCTCTAACTAAACTTAGAATCCAGTCGAGTTGGATCAACTGTAGGAGCACACTGAAGTTTTTTAACATCACTTATTTACAAACGACAGGAAAATACATAGTGTTCGAAAATAATTAAAGGCTACTTATTAGGGAAATTTCAAAACGTTAAACAAAATAATAAATATCACTTGAAGCAGCTGATTGCTACAGAGGTCTGACAGGGTTGGGTTGTTTTACCTCTGAGCGGCACTTTTTTGCACACCATGGGCTAAATGGCCAGGTCACATGGACCCCGAAGGCTCAGAGAAGGTTGGGGGAGGGGACCCACTGGAACAGCTGTTGGGAGACAGATGGTAGCCTCCCGTCAAGGCCATCCAGCGTGTTCTTTAACGTGCACAGGGTATGGCTCTCCCGCACACGGGGCCACGGCTTAACGTCCCATCCGACGGACGGCGGCCTTTCCAAGCCCATCGGTGTCCCCTACTGACCGTGGGAAGGGCGGGGAATTTTGCGGAGATAAATCTCAACGCTGACCCAGCTGGGACTTGAACCTGGGAACTACAGATTACGAGCCTGGAGGTCTGACAGGAGCCTGTCAATTTAATACACCTCTTAGAGAATTTTCTCACCCTTTAGAGAAGATCTGTGACGAAAGCGGAGACAGTGACATACAATGACAAATCCAAATGTGGGGCGATTATCCCGATCTCCCCCCCCCCTCCCTAGAGCCTGAAGAAAAAAAGGGAAAATTTATTCACATTTACGAATCTATTGAATGCATTATGTAGACGCTCATGGGTGCACAAAACTTCGATCAGACAGTTAAAATACTTCAAGATGATCAAAAGCCGATCAAGAGGCATGATGCAATTGGTCATTTGATATTCCAAAATGGAATTATCAGAATAATAATTTTTTATTAATTTTTTGAAATTCTGATAATTAAAAGAATGTTAAAGAATTTCCGTATATCATTAATATTATCGATAGGTTTCCAATTTAGATTCGTATTTATTTTGTTTCCTCCTAGATCAAGGTGTCCAATCCAAACTTATTGAAATCGCACTAGAAAAAAAAAAAGAAATATTCTGAAAGAGCAGCAGGGGAAAATTCTGAACTTACAATTTCAAAGGAATTGGAAAAAAAAGCAACTACTTTTAAGGAATCAAGGAAAACCCATTTAGTTATGCACCTAAATATGTTTGGTCAAATATTTTGAAGAAATAGGCCAGATTCAGTGTATTTTTTGCGTGTTGTATGAGCCGCAGATTGAGTGAGTCTGTCTTAGATGGTCAACATATCAAGTTCGTATTCTTCAAAATCAATTCCCCCCTTGTTGTCACTCAACAGTAATTTTAAAATTCCAAAGGGTTCCGACGTGCCGTTCCGTCCCTAGCCACCTACGGGAATAAAAATGTAAACGGTCAATAAATTTAAGCCTACAGATTTATTGGTACAGTCGCTCAAAAAAAAAAATCCGAACACTATGGTTGATTACAGAATTCAGAAAAAATATCTGGCAACGATTTTTTTTAGAAATTAGTGATCTGGCAACCTTCGTGTCACGTGATTACAGAATTCAGGAAAAATATGTGGAGCGTGTACAGCAACTGCACACGCTCCAGTTACCGTTCACAGCAAACTGGAGCGTGTGAAGTTACTGCACACGCTCCAGTTTGCTGTGAACGGTAACTGCACACGCTCAATATTTCCGTGAGTGAGCCTACACGATCCTGGTCTTTGTGAGCTCACACGATCCAATTAGTGATCTGGCAACCTTCGTGTCACGTGACACGAAGGTTGCCAGATCACTAATTTCTAAAAAAAAAATCGTTGCCAGATATTTTTTCTGAATTCTGTAATCAACCATAGTGTTCGGATAGTTTTTTGAGCTACTGTACGTCACTGTGCTGGTTCGTACTCTCTGCCAAGTTCAGCATCCACAGCATAATTTAGCTCATTGATCAGATGATAAAGAGGCTAAGGCTAAGAGGCCCCTTTTACAAAGTGGTTACCCTCGAATAAACCCTCACCCACCACCCCTAACCGACAAAGGCAACATGAGGCAGGTTGTTCCCTTGAGATCATGTGAGTCGTGCGTACCGACGGCAGTGGTAAGTCCCACTGGCCAGCAACTGCTCCCAAAAATGCCACTATAAATAATAAATACCCACTCAAGCAGCTGCTTGCCACAGAGGTCTGACAGGAGCCTGTCAGTTTATATGCCATAGTAGAAGGTCTGAGAGGATGGCAGGACCTCAGCAGAAAAACGACACACACATCCATGCCTTACCCGGAGCTCGAACCCAGGTCCCTTATCAGTAGCCAAGCGCGCTAACCAGACTCCATTTCTTTGCTTGCTAATGACGCCAAGCTTAATTCCTCCAAAGTCGCAGCCTTCACGACCCTTTAAGGGAATGGCGATTGCCCTTCTACCACCGCTGCGCGCTTGAGAAATTGAAGAATCTAAAGGTAAAACCTAACATGTGTGCGGTACAACAGAAGGAACGGTAATTTGCAAAACTGTAGATGAGATATTAGCTGCGCTGGAACATCACAGTGAACCAAAATCTAAGAACATGAAGAATGCTCCACTTGACGCATGCATCGGTTATGACAGCTATAAATCTAGTTCTTGCATCTTTAATAATGTATATGACAGGAATGATATAGGTAAATGATTCAATTTCTTCCTTTAATAACAAAATCAGATGTTAGATTGATAATAAGAGATAGATATCAGATAAATAAGTATAAATGAAACTCCAATATACGTTTCATTCATAATAAGTTTTTTTTTTTAACCAATTCCCATTTTTTCCTTAAGTTATTGGTCTCGATTTGCACGGTTTCGATTTATACGACGCAATCCCGGAACCTATCTATCGTGCAAATCGACGGATGGGTGAAATCTTATTTTATTAAATTGCTTTTGTGTCTGCCATACCATGGCCGAGTGGTTAGCACTCTTGGCTACTGATCTGAGGGACCTGGGGTTCGAGCTCCGGGCAAGGCATGGTTGTGTGTGTTGATTTTCTGCTGAGGTTCTGCCATCCTCACAGACCCTCTACTTCTGGTGTATTAAACTGACAGGCTCCTGTCAGACCTCTGTGGCAAACAGCTGCTTGAGGGTGTATTTATTATTTTTTTTTTGTATAAAAAAAAAGAATTTAGAAAGAGAATAGACTATATTTCGGCTAAAAGGCCTAGTAAAAGTTGCAAAATCCATTTTTTTTTCATCAGCGTATCTCTTAAATTGAAAAGAATTTCAAAAGGGGGGATCTGCCTCATATATCGCCCCCCCCTCCCGCTAAAGGCATTTTCAGTATTGGTATCTGGGCGAGACCTCAGCAAAAAAGGCAACACAAACATCCATATTTTATTCCAGGACTCGAACCCAGGTTTCTTTGATCACTATCATCAAATACCTTTCTTACTATATTTAGAAGATTGTTTATTTTCTTGTCTACCGTTTTTCATAACGAACTATGATTTTCAGGTTGGCTTTTCTGCAGACATTCAACTTTGTCTTCAAAGATAAATGAAAAATTCCTTTTCGTTTGAATAAGTACTAATAACAAATTTTGATTCGTATTTCAGAATCTTCCAATAGTTTTAATTTCCGTCGTTAGAGGGCGCTAAATTTGTAAACAGTCAAATTTAAACCAATATTACTGAATGATCTATTCTTGCTAGAAATATGAAATTTCTGTGATAGAATCTGGCAGAGTGGCATATTAGCAGACGGGCTGGGGTGGCTCAGTCGGTAGCGCGCTAGGCCGCGGCTAGGCTAGTAATCTGTAGTTCCCAGGTTCGAGTCCCATCTGGGTCAGGGTTGAGATTTATCTCCACAAAATTCCCCGCCCTGTCCACGGTCAGTAGGAGATACCGATGGGCTTGGAAAGGCCACCGTCCGTCGGATGGGACGTTAATCCGTGGTCCCGTGTGCGGGAGAGCCACACCCTGTGCACGTTAAAGAACACGCTGGATGGCCTTGACGGGAGGCTACCATCTGTCTCCCAACAGCTGTTCCAGTGGGTCCCCTCCCCCAACCTTCTCTGAGCCTTCGGGGTCGATGTGACCTGGCCATTTAGCCCATGGTGTGCACAAAAAGTGCCGCTCAGAGGTAAAACAACCCAACCCATATCAGCAGCAGCGATTTTCTCGTTTAGCCTCGTAACTGGAGTGGCCCAATCAGTAGCGTGCCAGACTCGATATCTGCAGTTCCCAAGTTAGAGTTCCAACTGTGCCAGCATTGAGATTTATTTCTGCCCCCCTCCATGCCTGCCCTCTGTGAGAAAAAGATCACCGATGGGCCTAAATATGCAGCCATCCGTCGGATGGGACGTTAAGCCGTATGCTTTTTGTGTTGTTTTACCTCCGAGCGGCACTTTTTTGCACACCATGGGCTAAATAGCCAGGTCACATGGACCCCGAAGACTCAGAGAAGGTTGGGGGAGGGGACCTACTGGAACAGCTGTCGGGAGACAGATGGTAGCCTCCCGTCAAGGCCATCCAGCGTGTTCTTTAACGTGCACAGGGTATGGCTCTCCCGCACACGGGGCCACGGCTTAACGTCCCATCCGACGGACGGCGGCCTTTCCAAGCCCATCGGTGTCCCCTACTGACCGTAGGCAGGGCGGGGAATTTTGCGGAGATAAATCTCAACCCTGACCCAGCTGGGACTCGAACCTGGGAACTACAGATTACGAGCCTGGCGCGCTACCGACTGAGCCCCCCCATAAGCCGTATGCAGGAGAGCCATATCCTGTACACGTTAAAAAACACGCTGGATGGCCTTGACGAGAGGCTTCCATCTGTCTCCTAACAGCTGTCCAGTGGGTCCACTTCCGCCCCCCCCCCCCCTCCAACTTCTGTGAGCCCTTGGACCTGGATATTTAGCCTTTTGTGTACAAAAAAAGTGCCGCTCACAGGGAAAACAAGCGACTGAATGCCCCAGAAGTAGTGGTAAAATGCCACTTTTTAGGTTTTAAATTTTAAACTTTTGTTTTTAAGTTGAATGGATGCTGATGCAATATTACTGTTTGCATTTTCTGAAGCACCCATTAGTTCGAATTTCCATCACCAGAGGATTCAAAAGTCGGGAAAACTTTATTCTCTTTGAAAATGAGCACTCCATATTCACCAGAGCCGATGTCTTTCCCATGGTCTCCTATTGTTGTGTCTCACCCACTCACCTCCCTCTATTAGTTTATGTATTACTCAAGAATGCAATCAATCACACGTCCTGTGGACAAAAGCCAAGGGACGGAGATTCCCTGTTTCTGTAATGGATACTCATAAGCAGTGATCGGAATGCAATAAAAGTTCTCGAACTCTCCACTGCGGAAGCCTTTGTGTAGGATTTGATCAGCTGATCATCCAGAAATTGGATAGAGAAAGCGCATTGCTCCAGCTGATTGCCTTTTATATTGCAGTGACGTAGTTAGAGTATACTGCTAGGTAAGCAACCTCAAGAGAGGTGGAGTCAGATTGCTTCCACTAATGGAGTGGGGGTGGCTGAGTCGGTAGCGCGCCAGGCTCCTAATCTGCAGTTCCCAGGTTCGAGTCCCAGATGGGTCAGCGTTGAAACTTATCTCTGCAAAACTCCCTGCCCTGCCCACGGTCAGTAGGGGACACCGATGGGCTTGGAAAGGCTGCCATCCGTCGGATGGGACGTTAAGCTGTGGCCCTGTGTGCCGGAGAGCTATACCCTGTGCAGGTTAAGGAACACGCTGGATGGCCTTGACGGGAGACTACCATCTGTCTCCCAACAGCTATTCCAGTGGATCCCCTCCCCCAACCTTCTCTGAGCCTTCGGGGTCCACGTGACCTGGCCATTTAGCCCATGGTGTGCAAAATAAAAAGTGCCGCTCAGAGGTAAACCAACCAACCAACCAAAGCCTCCACTGATTATGCCAAAACTGATGTAAACTAGACGATACTTGAAACTGCGCAGTTGAAGCTTCAACAGTTCTCATCGATCATTGGTTGACGCTTTAATAGTTCTCATCAATCAGTGGTTGATTGAAAGATGATTGATTGATCGTTGACCTATGGTCTATGAGAACCATAGAAGCGTCAAATGAACGGCTCTCCAGTCTCACCCAGTCTAGTATTTGCCCCTAGCTAATCGCTTGCCCACTGCTAATTACCTTGATTTATGAAGGTCGGGGTTTTCTCAGCCGGCAGCGCGCTAGGCTCGTAATCTGCAGTTCCCAGCTGGTTCAGCGTTGAGATTTATCTCCTCAAAATTCCCGGCCCTGTCCTCGGTCAGTAGGGGTCACCAATGGTCTTGGAAAGGCCACCGTCCGTCGGATGGGAAGTTAAGCTATGAACCCGTATGCGGGAAAACCATACCCTGTGCACATTAAAGAACGCGCAGATGGCTTTGACGAGAGGTCTGTCTCTGTCTCCCACAGTTGTCTAGTGGGTCCTCTTCCCCAACCTTCTCCGAGCCCTCGGGGTCCTTGTGACTTGGCCATTTAGCTGATTTTGCGCACAAAAGTGCAGCTCAGAGGTAAAATAACCAACCTCGATATATGTTGTACACATAGAGACTCCCAATAACGAAAACCAATTAAATCTTCATAACGAGACTAATCACTATGCTGTAGAATATCAATCAGAATACTAATTTTAAGTCTCTTCATTCACGTTATTCTCCAGCTTTATTCATTAAATTGGCCAAAATTGGTAGCCCCACACTCACCCATCATTAAGAGCTGGAATCCAATGAGCCTCAACCCCCCCCCCCCGCCCCGGAATCACTGTTTTAAAACATCGAACTTCAATTGAATTAGGCCTAACTGGTTTAGGGATTTGAGAAAACCCGACTACTGAGTTAGGTTGGTTTACTTCTTAGTAATACTTTTTTTTGCACACAATTTCGTGATTCAGTGAATTAAAATTCACATTTCTCAAATATTTCCACATTATTTAGCAATATTGGCTTCATAAAACTTTATCTGAGATTAGCATATTTCGCATAGCAAATTTTAAAATTGTCTTTTTCAAATAGAATTTAAAAAAAAAGGAATTTAAGCTGTAACAATTTGTGACTATTTATGTGACATACGACTATTGT